>CAUYPK010043213.1:0-24245 GCA_963574355.1 Loris lydekkerianus | reverse complement strand
TTGGGATTTTGTGATATAGGCTAGTCTCACTGGAGTTAGATGATATCTCAAAGTAGTTTGATAAATGCTTGATAAGGAACATTGTTACAGGAAGATGAGGGCCAGTGGAGAGAAAGAGCACCCAAACACCATATTACAAGAGGAAGGTCTTTATTTCAGCTGTTGGAGGGATGGTCCAGAAGAATTCAAAATGGCCATGCCTCCTGACTGGCTCAGTCTTCTCCTTTTTATCCCCAGTCAAAAAGTTCTGGCCCACGGGTACCTTTCTCACTGGTAAGTTTGAATCAACCTGGAGAATCAAGCTCTGGCTTTTATAGAACTGTGGGCTTTTACAGAAGCCAAACCAAGCATTAGTTCCCTGGTCCCAGGAAATTAAATTTCTACAAATTCCTAAGGGCTGAGTCACCATGGGGAGGACCTCATAGGTGTATCTTTGGGGTCTCTTTGAGAAGACCTCTAATCTCTTAGACCTCATCCTTCCTACGTATCCTCTCTCAACATGAATTGTATTGTTTGTGGTTTCTTTATTTTTTTTTTTTGAAGAGCTTCCATTGCACTCTCTTATAATTGATAACAGTATTATGACAAATGAGATTGATTTTTGCTCATTTAGGCTAATGAATTTCCCCACAGACTTCACTTTTTTTAAAAATTAAGAAGTTTTCTAAGTGTTTATACTTAAAACATGCAGTTAGGGATTTATCCAAATAGTATTATAATTAGTTTAGACTAGCCTTCAGTCATGATAATTTGTCTGTTCTACAGTTCCTTTGTGGTCTGTAAATTTATAAGAAATATTTGTTGATTCTTCACTGTCATTATAAATAAAGAGATTTACAAAAAGGTATACATATCTTCAGAAAGGAAAAAACTGTATTAAGATTGTAATACTCAAGGCACTTTTGACTTATGCAATTACAAGAGGTGCTCGAATGTGATTTGTATCCATCTTTTGTTATTAGTGTGTATATATATATAGAGAGAGTATTACAATTTTAATGCAATTTTTTCCTTAAAATGTATATATTTTCTAATTGTGACTGGTAATTTTTTAAAGACCAGGGCTAGATATTTAGAAACATAAGGCTAATAGTGTCTGTATATTTATATTACCAGTCATCATTATTGCCCTATTTGATAATGACCTCATTGTAGAAAAAAATAAAATTTCTTTTTGCCTTTGATAAGCATTGCTCTAGTAATACTCATTGTTATTTTGAAGCCTGTTAGAAGTAAAATCTCTCAGGTCCCACCATAGACCAACTGAATCAGAATTTACAACAGTTTCATCAGATCTTCATGTTTTGTATGCACATAAAATTTGAGAAGCAGTGGAAAGTGACCATATTTTGAGTTGTAATTATTAGAATTATTTTGAGGACAGGCTATGAAAGTTAGGTTAAAAAGTCAAGCCTTGAGAATAGCTGCTTTTCAGGTCAAGTAAAATTTACATCATAGACTAATACAAATTATTTGGCTTTTAATTTAATTGTGTAATATTACATGTTGATTCTGATAGTGAAGAAAAATAAATATCAGATTGAACATCACTGTTTACACTTTCAGACAGCCTATCAGAAGTGAATGTGGGATAAATGCGAGATTCTTTTTATCCTTATAATAAATCTTTACTTGTGGTAAAAGGCCAAAATTAACAGCTTTATTTTAATTTGAATATCAGGTAAAAGTAATGATAGTTTAGTAATTAGATGTAAAATATATGTTAACTAAAAACTAAATTTTGCCTGATAGATTTGAACATGTTTCAAGAGTCATTAAAAATTATAAAACACCAAAAGTTTTTCTTTTTTTTTTTTTTTTTGATGCTGTGAAGTTATTAAATAGTTAATAATGCACACATTTATTTGTAGGGGAAAATGTGTGCATGTGTGTCTATTTAAGAATGGAAGAGGCTCCAAACAGTGGATTTGAAATGATGAATAAGATTTGTTTTTTATTACAGAGGGATCATAGGGGATGTGTTGAGATTAGGTTTAATAGTGGATGGTGCCCCTTGTTTCTGCTGGAGTTTTCTTTTGTGGAAGTTATTTCAATTATAGTTAATGAGATGCATATGTCTGAATTAGAATGATTATTTGTTGCTTCCAAAGGTAGTTTTCATTACCATACTATTACTATTAGTTTTTACTACCATACTCTATATTACCATACTGTTTTTCTAGAATCACCACTTTTAAAGGTGTTTCTATCTTTAACCACATTTTTCTATTGATTTTGATTTCTTATTCAGGAGAACATGGATATAGTTCTAAATGTGTGGAATAGGTTGTACTTGTAGGTCTTTTCCTTAACTTCCCCTACTAAGAGTATGCTTCAACATAACTGACCAAGTGAAGGGCTGAGCAGGAAGATTAGTCCTGCCAAAGATGATCCTTTCTTTGGCAAAAGGCAAACTGGCCACAAGTCATTGGTTTGCATGGTGAAACCAGAGAGATTTTTGGAACACAAGTCTGAATACCACTTTTAGTTATGGGGGTCTTCTTTCAGTGACTCACATACTCTTCATCCTGTCTCCCACTCTTGGGTTCTTGCTGTTTCCAAGGTCTAATGCACTCTCCTCCCTCGTTTCCTAGTTGACTTCCACTCATATCTAGACCTTAGTTCTTGTCACTCTTCTCCCAGAAAACTTGTACTTGATGTCTTTGATTTGGTCAATTCTGCCTATTATAGGCCCTTGGGGCACCATTCAAGGTATCTTTCCTTTCCTTCAGTTACTTGTCAGGGTTTTCTTGGTGTGATTCTTTGCTTAATGTGCTTCTCTTTTCAATAAACTATTAGCTCCATGGAGGCAGAGACCATGTCCATTTCCACTCACTTTTCATCCCTACTCCTTAAAATAATGCTGGCTCATAGGCAAGCATCCAACAAGTATTTGTTGAATAAATAAATAAAAGTCAGCATCAGGAATTGGAGAAGTAATAAGGATTCTGATACTGGGGACAGGAAAAGAGGGGTTACTTAGGAAAATCCTATACACATCTATGCTTTGGAGAAAATACAAAGAACAGATAGTTAATGACTTAGGAACCTGTTTTAAATCTTTAAAAAATCAAGAGCTTTGGAACTGAGATAAGCCAAGATTAGATGTCTCCCAGATGTAAAGTTAGATTAACATGTTTTGCCCTTTACAATGGCATACATGGCTCAAGGATTATCTCCATCACCTCTTCCTCCCATCTCTTACCTGGAAGACAGTCCCCTCTTGCCTGTGGGAATATCCTTCCTAGAGAAGGTAATCTTTCTCAGCACCCTGACAAAGATGATCTGACTAATCTTTGTGACACTATTCCTTCAAAATTCATCTGATTGACATTTAGATGCAAAGTTCTTTTTTCCCCTTGATGTGTGTCCAGCGTGCAATTTTAGCATGTCCTGGCATATTTCTTAGACATAAAATGAAACTATTAAAAAAGATGACAACCATAATAAGGCCCATCATGATTAAGCAAATTGTTTTTTCATGATGAATTAACATTGGTTGCTACATCATATTGATGAGTTCTGAGTAAAATATACTGAATTTAGCAAATCATTGCCATTTATTATTTCTTTGTATTCAATAAAAAAATTGTTTTTCAGGCGGCACCTGTGGCTTAATGTGCTTCTCTCTTCAATAAACCGGAGATGGTTTATACCGGAGATGGCAGGTTTAAACCCAGCCCTGGCCAAAAACTGCAAAAAAAAAAAAAAAAAAAAAAAAAAGTATTTCTATTAGAGAAATTTTATTACATGTAGATATAGCATTAATAGTCAGATATAAAATAGTAACTAATAGCTATAAGTTTTATATACCTATAAACCTCCCAAAATGCGTACATCCAATTAAAATTTCAAAATAGCAAATTAGGCTACTTAAAGTTCATTTGTCAGTTAATTTGCACTTTTTTCTAATAAAATATATAACATAAAATTTGCCATTTTAACCATTAAATTTTTTATTTATAAAATATATGTAACATCAAATGTGCTATCTTAACCATGGTTAAGAACATAGGTCAGCGATGTTAAGTATATTCACATTTTTGTGCTACCATCCCTAGTGTCCATTTGCAGAATTTTTTTCATCTTGTAAAACTGAAACTCTGTACCCATTAAACAATAACTCCCCATTCTTTCTACCCTCAGCCCCTAGAAACCCCCATTCTACTTTGTCCGTGAATTTGACTACTATAGATCCCTCATGTAAGTAAATTCATACAGAATCTGTCCTTTTGTGAATGATTTATTTCACTTAGAATAATGTCCTCAAGGTGCCTCTATGTTGTAGCACTTCCCTTCTTTTTAAGGCTGAATAAAAAGGCTTGTGTGTGTATACATTTTATTTATTCATTTATACACCAATGGACACTTAAGTTGCTTCTGTCTTTTCCCTATTCTGAAAAATGCTGCGACAAACATGGGGACACAAATAACTCTTCAAATCTCTGTTTTCAATTCTTTGAGTATATAGCCAGAAATAGAATTGATGAATCCTATTTTTATTTTTGTTTATTGTATTTTAGTGTAGTTTACCTTTTTTGAGAGCAGTTTTATTAGCTTGGGATAAAATGGGGTCATCTCTCTAGAAGGGGGGGTAACCTTTCACTGGTTACCACCTGTAGCTATCCAGGAGGGAGGATGAAATTAAGTCCAGAGTTCAACTGGGGAGCAAGGTCTTGAAAAAAGGAAGAAAATTGTCCAGGGAAGTAATAGTTGTGAGGATTCTTGCTGGCTCACTCCACTCTGCTGCACTGGGTCTAGAGGTGCTCTTGGGCTCCTGTTGAACCTGAAGCAGTATAGAGCAGTGGACCATCCAGCCCAAAACTTTATCCTCAAATTTGGTACAGGCTAGGCATTTCTGCTTCTTTGCATTGTGCTTGACTGTGGACTCGGGTTTCTTCTAATACTACTTCTGGCAACTTATCTGAAGTTTAAATTCCAGACTTGCAAAGGTCCCTGCTGGGAAGGGTATGTCCATGGGCATTGTCCACCCTGGTCTCCATGAAGGCCCACTGCTTTACTTACTAAATTTCACCAAGGCCACGTGCAGGCCTCAACATTGGGACAGCTTGACTCCACCCAAGCTCACAGCACCCAGCCACAGGGCCAGTGGGTTCAACAGCTGCTGCATGGCTTCACCTCATTCACCCTGGCCCTCATTCCCTGTGCTTTTAAGATCTCTTCTAACATGCCTGTAGGCTGAAATCTTTACCTTAATTGTTAGCCTTTTCCTATTTTTTTCTCTTACCCCAGGTCCACCCCTGCGGCCGTTTACTTCCTGCAGGGGTTTGTTTTCATTTATTATTTTTGAGTACCCCCCTAAACCAGCAGTTCTCAAGCTGTGGGTCACAACCCCTTTAAACTGTATTAAAGGTTCAGGGCATTAGGAAGGTTGAGAACCACTGACCTAAACCATTTTCCATAGGAGTTGTACCATTTTACATTTTCACAGCAGTGTACCACTGGTTCACTATCTCCACAGCCTCACCAATTTTGTGTTTGTTTTGATAGTAGCCATCCTAATTGCTATGAGATCATATGTCATTGTGATTTTGATTTCTATCTCCTTGATTATTAGTTATGTTCAGCATCTTTTCATGTATTTATTTGGCTATCTGTACATATTTTTTGAGAAATATCCATTAAAGTCCTTTGCCCACTTTTTAATCAAGTTGGGTTTTTTTGTTATTGTTGTTAAGTTGTAAGAATTCATTATAGATTTTGAATGTTAATCCTTTATCAAATATGTAATTTGCAAATATTTTATTCCATGCCATGGGTGGCCTTTTCACTCTTTTACAGTGTCCTTTAATGCACAAAAGTTTTTAATTTTGATGATCTGTTTTCTTTTATTTCCTGTGACTTATACATTTTAAAAATCAACATCTGTAAATACAAATTTTCAAGAAAAGTATGACAATTGGAGTATTTCATTTGAAATTGTCATTATATTGAAATGAATATATACATGTATCCCCAAAACATTCTAGGTGCATGTTGAAAAACTTAAATTTTCAAAAGATGATTCAAATAGAGCTCACCTTTTCATTTGTTGCCATTATAAAAGGGAAACTCTACTAGCTAATTTTTCCATGGATTATTCCACATTTAAAGCCCATAAATATAAATATGTTTCTGTATTCATGATAACAATTATTTGGTGTACAATACATTATCATATTTAAAATATATATACTTCAGCCTTGCTGTAAGAAACAGTCCAATGGGGACTTGTGTTTATTAAAAAGGTCTATTGAATGAAGGCAGTGTTTATTACATCATACAAGGATTTCTTCCCATAAGAAAAAATTTTTTGTTATAGAAAAGAACAAACAACCCATTTATAAGTGGGCAGCAGACTTGAACAGGAACTTTTCTGAAGATGACAGACGAATGGCCAACAAACACATGAAAAAAATGCTTATCCTCCCTAATCATCAGAGAAATTCAAATCTCTTGAGATATCACCTAACTCCAGTAAGATGAGTGTACATCACAAAGTTCCATATCTGTAGATGCTGGCGTGGATGTGGAGAGAAGGGAACACTTTTGCACTGTTGGTGGGATTGCAAACTAATACAGCCTTTTTGGAAAGAAGTATGGAGAATTCTCAAAGAACTAAAAGTCAGCCTTCCCTGTGATCGCACAATTCCATTACTGAGAAGTACTAAGATCATTTTACCACAAAGACATTTGCACCAGAGTGTTCATTGCAGCTCATTCATAATTGCCAAGTCTTAGAAGCAACCAAAATGCCCATCAACCCATGAATAGATTAACAAACTGTGGCATATGTGTACCATGGAGTACTATTCAGCCATAGACAATATGGAGACTTTTAAATCTTTTGTGTTTACCTGGATGGAGTTGAAACACATTCTTCTTAGTACAGTATCTCAAGAATGGAAAAAAAATCCAATATATAAACAATTACATGCCCACGTGAATGATAAAACAAAATCTAGTCTAGCAAGGGAGAGGGCAACTGGCAAGATCTCAACTAATGCGTGCAATGTGAGGGTGTTTGCTCCCTGGGTGAAGGGCTCAACTACAACTTGAACTTTACCTTTGAAGTAAGAAAGAACAATGTAACCTAAAAATTTGTACTCTCATATTAATTTGAAATCTTTGTTAGCTTTATGTCAAGAATGGATGGGCATGTTTGAGATGATGGATATCCCAGTTATCTTAGTATGATCATTACACGCTATGAATGTATTAAAATAGCACAGATATCTTATAAATATGTACAATTATTTATTATATAAATTAAAAATAATGAATGGGGTTCTCTGATAAGCTGTCTTGTTTTTGTCTAATGAATGTTTTTTAAACTATATTTGATCCTATTTCCTTCTTCATGTTTACCACCAGTTTATAGCAGTGGTTCTCAACCTTCCTAATGCCGTGACCCTTTAATACAGTTCCTCATGTTGTGTTGACCCCCAACCATAAAATGATTTTTGTTGCTACTTCATACCTGTATTTTTCTCATCTACTTTTAATTTGCATTGCCTTTCTGAATTGTGTGTATAAACAGTATACTTAAATGCCTTTTGAAACAAATTTAAATACATGTATTTTAAGTGATATCTTTGAAGTTGTAAATGAAAAATGGAGAAGTATTTTTGATGTAACAGGTTTTGGTATGGCGTAAAAACCTCTAGAGGTTTAGAAACAATTATTTCTATTCCTCCCCCACTCCTTCTAATTCAGTGTACTCTTTAACAGTAGCAATTTTTGAGTCAGATAGACTTGGGTTTAGACCTTGCCTTATCTTAGGCTGTGGGATCCTGGGCATGGTCCTTAAATTTCAATTTTCTTATCTGTAAAATCAAGATAAAAGTATTAGGTTAGAAGATATTTGTGAAGTGCTAAACAATGCTTGGCACACAATAAGCACAAAAAAATGAAGGTATTACTGCCAACTTTCCCATTTGGATATAATAGAAACTATTGAAAGTTAGCTTTTTCTGAAATAAATTAGGACAGAGTATATAAGAAAAGGTCCCGAAGAATATCATCCTTCCTTTTTCTATTTTATTTGGTTTTCTTGAGAATCCTTGTGAAAGTAAATCGTATACTAGTTATAGAGCAACTACTTGCTTTGTGAGAGGACAACTGTAAAGGATGGCATCAAAGAATACAAAAAACGGTAGTTTCATAGGTCACCATGTATTGTATTGGTTCCAGTCATATCTAAAAGCTGTTGGCAATGGTTCCCCTTTCATTCATTTGAATGTAGCTTTAGAATGAATGCCAGCCAGGTACTCTACACTGTATTCGATTAGTCAGAGTATGCTAACATGGTGTTCAATTCTTGATAGTTTTAAATTTTTTTCATGTAGATACATCAATAAAAGAACATGATTTCATTAGCCCCTGTCCTATGTTATCTCTCCCTTATTTTAATAACTATATGTTTCTATATCAATTTACTCCTTTCTTTTCACAGAAGTATAAATTCACTTTATTGTTGAGATGTGTTTTTTCAGCCTTGAGTTGGTCTGATATATGTAGTCAAAACAGAGTAGACTTTGAATCCTCTGGGACTAGGTTTTAATCCTTGCTATGGCAGTCAGTTACTTACTATGTATGGTTAAGGAGTTACCTAATATCACTGAGCTTTAGTTTCATCAACTCTGAAATTGGTATAACAGTAGTCCCTTTAACCCTGCCTGACACCTTGCTATTTACTCCTCATCTTTACCACTACTATATAATCTTCTAAAACAATATTCTATATGCAAGGACTCCACTTTCTCATTTCCCAGTCACTCTTCAACCCAATACTCTTTTTCCATTATTCTGATATTATTGTAGCTAAAATGATTGATAATCTCTTAATTGTCAAATTAAGAGTATTTTTAGTTCATATCTTGCTGGGATGCTGTGCTACATTTAACACATGTCTGTCACACCCACCTTATCACTGTGTACTCTCTGATCCATTTTTTTTTTTTAATTTTCATTCTTAGGTGCCTCTTTTGCTGGCCCTAAAGTGTTGTGGCTCACTATACTTTTAATTCTGTATCTTCACTAAACTGTGGATACACAAATCTCTTATATAAAATGGTGTAGTATTTGCACATAACCTGTACAATTCTCCCACATGCTTACATCATCTCCAAGTTACTTGTAATACTGAACACAACGTAAATTCTGTATAAATAGTTATTATGCCACATTACTTTTACTTGTATTATTTTTATTATATTTTTATTTTTACTCGTTTTGCTTCTTTAAAAATATTTTCCATTCACACTTAGCTGAATCATCAGATGTGGAACCCATGCATAGGGAGGGCCAACTATTCATTCAAAAGATCCTATTCACTCATGTTTTTTACTGCCATCACTACTTCTCTTAATGTATCAAATTATTTCATTCTGTGTACCCACGTCCACTTCTAGGTAATACCTTCCTCAAGGTTTGTGTCATATTTACGCTTCTATCTCCAACGTTCAGGGAAATGTCTGATATGTAATTCCCTCATCTTTCCCCTTATTCCTGACTACAGGATCTTCCCTTTAAAATATAAATCCTGCATAGTTATGTGATACTGTAATTAGTACTGGCTTTATTTAGATATCTAGCACATTTTCAGTAGTGTCAACTTACATGTTTATTTTCTTCACCAGTATCTCACTGAACCCTTATGTGGATCCATAATATTGTCTTAAAGTCATTAGGTAGAAATTCTCTTATCTTCTTACTCACAGTCTATAAATCTACCTGTATCTACACCTATCTTCTCCTCCTTCCCTCCTTTTTCAATAGAGATACACAGTTCTCATCCTCATTTAAATATCTTCAAGTCTCTATCATAAAGAAAGAGAAATAAACTCTTCCAATCCCATATTCTCCAGGTATCCTCTCATTTTTCTCTTCTCTTCTGCTTTGAATACTCTTGAATGCTTTCAGTGCTGGCTTGTATCCAGTAAGAACATTTTAGCCCTTATCAATGCACATATACCAGTAGAGAATGAAAGAAAAAGAAGATAATACAAAGAGGCAACAAAGTAACTCAAGTTACTTTTAGGAAGTTTGAGAATAAAGTAAGGACATATGTGGCCTGATACTAGACCCTGTTAGGAACCAAGCTGCCTTTAGGACTGACTTTTTCTCTCAGTGGCTACGTAATTTCTTTGTTATGGAACATTGCTTCTTTTACATATCCACTCTAACCCTGTCTCTGTTTTTTTATTTGCTTATAATTTCTGGCTCCTCATAAGTTCAGCTGAAATGTAGCCCATTGTGGCCTTTTGTCTCTCCTTGATATAATCAAGATGAGTTAGTTTCTTCTAATTGCTTCATTTTCTTGGTATTATTACTTAAAATTTTAGAGAGCTAATTTTATTAGTCTAGTTAATCATTTGTATCAGGCCATTTCATAGGTCAGGCATCCTCAAACTTTTTAAACAGGGGGCCAATTCACTGTCCCTCAGACCATTGGAGGGCCGGACTACAGTTTAAGAAAAAAACTATGAACAAATTCCTATGCACACTGCACATATCTTATTTTGTAGTAAAAAAACAAAACGGGAACAAATATAATCACACCACCTCATGTGGCCCATGGGCCGCAGTTTGAGGACCCATCATAGGTGATTAAAGCTGACTCAATCCATAGCCTGGGAAATTTATGCATTTCCCTGTATAATCCTGAGAAAAAAATCCAGTGTCAATTTCTGCTTTTGGATTTCAGTAAAATTCAAATGGTGTGGGTTAAGGAGTGCATCACAGGTTAGGAAGGGAAGGGCCAGGAGAGGACCTGAGTCTGAAGAGAATGACAGATTAGTCTAGTGGGGAACACAGGATTAAGGAAATCAAAGAAAGGGGTTTCTTTTGTTTTTAAAATGTCAAAAATTTGAACATAGAAGGAGTCAATGAATAGGAAATGATTGGAACAAATAGAGTTAATTTTCTTAAAGTACTGTAAAGGTGGCTAAACATGGGATTCCAAAGTACAGGAAGATTGACTGGCCTTGTATGAGACAGTTACCTCTCCCTCTGAAATACTGTTAAAGAAGAAAGGAAGAGTGTTATTGAGGTGAATCTGAAAGTAGGAGAACCTGCCTGCTAGCATAGTTTATGAGTAGGCAGCAAGAAGACTACCTGGAAAAGAGGTAAAGATTTCTAATAATTTCTGAGGAAAATTCAAATAATTTCTGAGGAACCTAACAACTAGGGGTATGATGAAGTGATTGTTTTCCATTGCATAGGTTAAAAAAAGATGAATGATTGGATTAGTTCCGAGATAAAATGTATTTAGCTTGTGACATGGTAGAGTTAATGCATGCCCCCCCTCCACATTAGTTTGGTTCTACCCTGTTTTCATTCTGTTCTTTCATACTTTTATTTTGTAGGTCTTGATGACTGTTTGCAGCAGTATATTAAGAATTTTGAGAGGGAGAAGATTAGTGGAGACCAGCTGCTGCGCATTACACACCAGGAACTAGAAGATCTGGGGGTAAGCCGCATTGGCCATCAAGAACTGATCTTGGAAGCAGTTGACCTTCTGTGTGCATTGGTAAGGACATAAACTGGTGGTGAAAAGGGAAACTTCTCTTTTGGTTCTTTTTTTTTTTTCCTTTTGTTCCTTTTCCAATTTAAATATAATTCAGAAGAAAAAAACCTGATTCTCAACCAACTGGATGTGGTATTTTCCTCCTCCTTGGAATTTGTTGTTTCCTCCTTCTTGGAATTAGTGTCGAATGGCAGATTAAAGAGACTTGTAATTCAACTGGTGATATTACATTTAGCCACTTGAAAAACTTAACTTAGAGCTTGCCAGGAAAATTCTGACAGCAACATTTGGAATATTTAATTGTATACAATCACTTCTAAAAGTTTTGAATTAGTGTTACAAATACAAAGTAATCCTGTTTTAGAAAAATCATCCCTGAAGTAATCAAATTATTTGAGTTCCCTTTACGTATACATACAGTGAAAATTAAATATGGTACACTATATAGTTACTTCTTTAGGTTAAAGAACAGTGCATATTTATGCAAGAAAAACCAGTATCAAAATAATCTTCCTGCAAGATTCCATAATGTGTTGAATATTTTAAGAGGAACATACAAGTTTTTTGGATATTAGGTAAGATGACTAATCTTATGGTTTTAAATTATTCCAGTTATTCATAGGAAGGCCAGAACTATAAAGAGAAAGAATATAAACTATTTAATGTGACAATCTAGGTTTCAATCTTGGCTCAGTCAATTACTGACACTTGTGGGGAAATAATTTCACTATGGTCTTAGTGTTTTTAATATGGAGATAATAACAACTACTTCTTTGTATGGTGCAAAGTAAATGAGACAGTGTTCGTATAGTGCCTAATTCAGTACCTGGCACAATATGCATTCAATAATTAGTAACTGTTATTGAGATGATAATGATTAATGAGAAATGAGTAGATAATTGAACACATTTCAATTCAAGAGTCAGTTAATTGACTCAGTACTGTGTTGTCAGATGTGAATGAGACCTAGTTCCTGCCCTCTTGGAAAAGCTAGCGAGGAAGAATGACATAAATAATTATAATACTGTGTGGTAATTGCTAAAATAAAAGTGTGAACTAAATATTATGGAAGTGCACAAAAGAAAAAATGAGTACCTTTGAGATACATCTAAAAGAAGTGATAATTTGAGCAACATATTGGAAGATGAGCATGTATCGGTATAGGTAGAAGAAAACAAGAATTTCAAGTAGATAAACATAACACATATACAGGCACATGGAAAAAGAGCATTCATAGTGTGCTTTAAAAATAGTAAGCTATTTGGGATGACAAAAATAGGTGAGAAACAGTGCCAGGAAAATTGGCTTTAAAAGATAAACTGGGGCCAGACTATAAAGTGCCTTAACACTTTGTACTTCCTAGTATAAGTATTGGAGAACCTTCCAAGAATGATCAAATACTTGTTTTAAAATGGTGTAACCAATGCTAGTGAAAGGATTGGAATGATGTGGGAGTAAATCAAAGGCAATAACAATTGGGAAATATTTGAAGTAATCTCCATAAGTAATTAATGAGTAGGGCTTGAACTAGGGGTATGCAACAGGAATAGAGAATATCCGGCGAAAGTGAGGGGTGAGATAAAGGAGTTGAGAAAGATTCCTTTCTGTTTTCCAGCTACAGAGATAGAATATATGATTTTGTAATAATTAAGGGATCAAATTCATAGAAAAAGAAGAGATCACTTAGAGAGGGCCTGTGGAATATAAAAACAAAGGATGCAGCTTGATATTTGGATTAGGAAGAAGAAAAGGAGGTTTACAGAGTGGTTATAAAAGCAAGAAGACAACTTAAGAAAGTTGTCACAAAAGCAAGGGAGAGTGTTATTTTTGTTAAGGGTCATCAATAATACCAAATTTCACTAAAAGCAAATAGGATAAGCAAGTAAAAAAAAGACCTGACTGAAAACAGTTCTAGAGAGTGGAATTTAAAACCAGATTGTTTGAGCAGCACCTCCCATTTATATTTCGGTTTACCTTCAGTGTCATTTTCTCAATCTTGCCTGGTTTAAAATTAGGCCCCACTGTTAGCTCCCCATTTTCTCTCTTAGTCTTCATCTTGCTTTGTACTTATATATTAATTTATGTTTATGTATGTATGGATGGATGGATATGTGTATGTTTACCATACACATATCTTTTCTGCCCTTAGGTTGTAAACTATAGATGTAAAGGAAAAGTGACTATACTTATTGAACACCTAGTAGGTAGCACAAGTGCCTGGCAATAATGTATGGTCAATTAATATTTTTTGAAATGGTGATGAAAGAGACATGCCACATTTTTTGCTTGAAGTTTTGGAATTTTGATGTACATATGTTTATATTCGTGGGATAAGTAAATTCAGACCAGAATATGTATTTGCAGTCTCATCTCAATTCGATCATGTAAATCATGCCTGAATTAAATGATAGTACTCAAGGTAAGGTTTTTAGTATACACTAGTCTTCAAATTTGATTTAAAATGTTCCTTAAGTGTGCAATAGAAGAGGCATGCAGATGGGCACAGGATTGAACAGTTCTCTGTTTGCAGCATCATTTACAACAGTAAGAAGTGGGTGCACCAGAGCTTGAAGTCCAGTGTATATATCTCATAAATAGAACTCTTCATAGATGAACCATTTGTGTGGTAGACTTCCACGGTGCCAGTTTGAGGAAAGAAAGAAGATTGATGATTAATGATGTTGTATGCAGATAGTCTAGACCTAGGCTTTGGAGTTTGACCCATAAACAAGGCTCTGCTCACCCAAATTTACTTGGAACCATGGTATCAGAGATATATGTCTGGACCACTTCTAAATTCAAGCCATAGAGTAGTGATAAATCCCTTCACATGCTGAGCTTTAATCCCTCTATAGTTCTGGGTTTAAGTACTATAGTGGTGTGTCATTTGAATATTTAATTATTTGGTTGAACTTTTCTGGAAATTAATACACAGAAAAGACCCACTAAATTCCTTTTTTCACCTCTCTTTACTTAGCAATCAATTGGTCATATTCCTCAAAGATGTTATATATTAAACTTCATTTCACCCCTTCCTAATGGTTACACACGAGCAAGTTAGAAGTGTAGATATCTTATTTTCAAATTTTCTGAGGGAGGTATCTTTTATAAATTAAATTATTATTACTGATACATCATAAAATGTTGAAACCATTTTTAATAAGTTCAGATGAGAGTCTAGGTTTAACCTAATATGCAAGGTACATGGATAACTGAGGTTCATAAGGAGAAGAAAAAGAAGAAATATTTAACGTTAAAGTCAATTTTATTGTTGTTATGTTTACTCACAATTTTACAAATAAATTTCAGATATCAGCTTGGCTTTATTAAAAAAAAAAAAAAAAAAAGAAGTGTAAATATCTTCCAGTTTATGCAACAGTGTTTCCTAGTGATTGTAAAGCAAGCTTCTGAGCAATGAATTCTGATTTCTACATGCCATTATAAAATTAAGAGGTGAAGTCCCTCATCAGCAGGCTGAGTTGACTAGACCTGTAGTTGTACTTATGGGAACAGGGAACTGTTTTCTGACTTCCTCCTCCGCCCCCTTTACTCTGTTTGACTTTCAGTTTGCCTTTGTCTTATCTTTCTGATCTCTACTGGCCTTTCTACATTTTCTTTACTTCTCTTTTCAATAATTATATATTCACATCTAAACTATGTTTGGAATGCAAAGATGAAAAAGACCTAGTCTGTACTGTTAATATGTATATTCCTTTTCTGAATGTATTTATGTTCGTTCGTTCTTTGAGGTTTTTTGTTTCTAGTCCTTATCTTAAACATTGTTATTATTATTAAAATATATATATGTGTATATAGTCCATTAAGAAAGATAATAGTCAATTAAAGACAATATGGATTTAAAGAAAATCCTAGGAAAGTACAGAAGGGAATGGTACCAACTGCTGAAGGATTTAGGAAGTGTAAGTAGATGTTCATTGGGTCTTGCAGAATAAATAGATGTTTGCCAGACAAAAAAGTTGGGGAAAAGTTGTCTTGGAAGAATAAATACATATTTTTACAGACAAAATTGTGAAAGAATATGGAATACTTAGAGAAAAATGATAATTTTGATTTGGATAATGCAGAAAGGGAATTAAAGGAAAGATTGGCAACTTACACTTTGTATCACATTATAATTCTTTGCTTAAATTCTTTTTGTCTTAATTCATACTAGGCTCCTCAAAGGAAGACACCTTTGTCCATTTGATAGTCTTTATTTTCAGCTTCTGCCCTTTGCTTAGCACATGGGAGATATTAAATTAATGTTATCTTACTGAATTTAACTCTCTTTCATTCCCAGAGAACTATGATTTTTCTCTTGCCTACACAGCCTTTGACTCTGAAGTTTCTATTCCTAGTGTAAGGAAGGCACAGAAAAACTAACAAATTCCTTTCAAGCTATACTATGTATTTTCTTCTGCTTGTCTTGAAGTAAGTCGTTATGGTCAATAAATGTTATGGCACCTAATGAAAATCAAAGGTTTATTTAGTATTTGTTCATTCATCCAATGTGTATTTATTAAGCATTAAGTATATTGTTTGCGTTTTGTTATCCTGGAAAGAAGTCAGCTGTTCATGATTTGGAGGTGTATTAATCTTTCATACCATTTTTCTATCATTTAGTATGCCTAAATAAAGAGGAAGGGATATTAAGTGTAAGAGAAAAAGCATAAATAAAATAATATGTAGTTTAATATATAGCCCTTTAATTTATGTTCTGACAATTTACCTTTTATTAAGAACTATAAGTGGATCATTTATGACAGGATAAGAACAGTTTTCCTTTCATTCTTCATGTACTTTTTTTTTTTTTTTTTTTTTGCAGTTTTTGGCCAGGGCTGGGTTTGAACCTACCATCCAGTATATGGGGCCGGCACCCTACTCCTTTGAGCCACGGGCGCCACCTCATGTACTTTTTATATCATAGGCATTTTTGCATGAAAAATTGGATGTTTGTGATTACTAGGCTTTGCTTCTTTGCAGCATAGTTGCTTGGTTCATTCATTTTAAAATAATTTATTTTCCAAAAAATTCATTAAACCAAGCCTTTTAAGACTCACTCATATTTATATTTATAAAGCAAAGTATTATAAAATCTAAACACCTGCTACATGATGCATTCAAAGTAAGACCTTCAAATAAAATGGCATTGTCATTGCAAAATATGTGCTGCCAATATAAAATCATTTCAGTTAATGTGTACTGAGAGTTTATCACTAGGAAGGATGTAGCCATTTGGAGTTTCTAAAATTTTAAATGTGTTTCTTCATGTTGCTTTTGTATGCATATCATTGGAAGAGAAGACAGGTTATGAACTTAGCACAGGTTCATTAAGATTAGACTGTTGAATGCTGAGTCATGACTGGTTCTTTGCATACATATTAATGGCCAAGTATACGAACACATAAGTAGCATATAGGACAAAGAAAGCAACTGAGTACATTTCACATCAAAGTTTTTGTGTTCTTGGGGTAGTTTTTTTTTTTTTTTTTTTTTTTTTTTTAATACCAGTAGTAATACCTAGTTTTCCCATGCATATCCAGTGAAAAGGAAATCTGTGATGAATAAATCTGTATCTTTAAAAATTTGAGATAATACTTCTTATTTCTATACCCCTTTTATTTCTATACCCCTTTTGCCAAAAGCAAAAGAGTCCTTTCCTTCGTTTACTTGTCAGTTCTTTCACTGATAGTCAGTAGAGTATGATTTCCCAGTGACTTAGCAAATCAAAAGATTTTTCTTTCTTGAAAGAAATAGCAAAAAGTTATCTGTGTTGGCAGTAATAGATTTTGAGTTACTTATAATTGAGAATTGTGATGATAAAAATAAACTAGAGAGATTAATCTATTTCTTATTAAAATAGCAGCACATAGATGCTGTTACGTACACATGAGCTTCTAATCTATTTTTATACTTTTCTATTTTTTTCCTAGATACTTTTGGATTATTAGTATAACTAGTTATATTCATTAACTCGGACAAATTTTGAGAATTTTCTTATCCTTCTCCATCCTCTACTATGTATCTTTTGTTTCTTCTTGCCACTGTGTTCTGTCCTCCCTATTTTTCACCTTTATTCCACATAGAATATTTTTAGGAGGTTTCCAAGTTAAGAGATTTTCTCAAGGTATCTTTCCAGGTTGTTTCCAGAATATTTTTCTGTTCCTAATTCTTGAGTCACTTAAAAAAAAAAAAATTTTAGTATCTTGAAATATTGAAGTCTTCAAAGTATTTTTACTGTGCTTTCAGATTTTTATTTATAAGAAGATCACTATTATTTCAAAATTACCTTTACCTTTTCTAATAAATCATTTATGTATAGAGAATTAGAGAATCAATGTTATATATAGAGAAATAATTTAAATTGATCTGTTATGGAGGCTAATGGCTACAGAGTGAAAGATTAGTTTCCAGGTTGATTAGTTCAGTTCCTTTCTAATAAACTAGAATAATTCAAGGTTTTCTACGAAACTGTTATAATTTGTAAACAAATGTTTTCTCATTAAACATATTAATAAACAAAAATGAAAACACTTTGTACTTCAGAGAAAATGCTTTAACAGGGAAAAACTTCTGAAAAAACCCTTAAGCACTTCAGAAGTATAATTTACAGCTAGTTGGTATATTTTTAAATTGTTCTTATCTAGTCATTAGAGTATCTTTTATTATAAACTTATAAGAGGATTTCTTTCATAATATAATGGCAAGCTACAGATATCAGACGAGATTGGGTGCATTCAAGGTGGAAGGGTAATGGGTGGAGGCACATCTATGGTGCATCTTAGAATGGGTACAGGCGAAACTTATAAATGCAGAATACAAATACCTACATACAGTAACTAAGAAAATGCCATGGAGGCTACGCTGAACAGTTTGATGAGAATACTTCAGATTGTATATGATAGCAGCACATTGTACCCCTTGATTGCACTAATGTACACAGCTATGATTTAACAATAAAAATAAATAAATTAAAAAATATATATAATGGCAAGCTAGGCAAAATCTCCCAAATGTTTCACAAGTGATCTATTCTCAGATGCAATAAAATTTGAATAGAATATTTTTTTATTTGCACAAGCCAAACCTTTTAACTAGAGAGAACATTGCAATTCATATTAACCAGTGACTATTTAATAAACCATGTTATTTTATTTTTTGAGACAGACAATCACTTTTTCACCCTCAATAGAGTGCTATGGCCTTATAGATCACAGCAACCTCAAACTCTTGGGCTCAAGCAATCCTTTTGCCTCTGCCTCCCAAGTAGCTGGGAGTATAGGCACCCACCACAACACCCGGCTACTTTTAGAAATGAGGTCTCGCTCTTGCTCAGGCTGGTCTCAAACCTGTGAGCTCAGGGCAATATACCCACCTTGGCCTCCCAGAGTGCTAGGATTACAGGTACGAGCCACCATGTACAGCCTACTATATTATTTTAGAAAACTGTAACTGCAAAAAATAATTTTTAAATAAAAATGTAAAGTGTCAGCAAAGAACAAGCAGACTTTTATCACTATTAAACCACGTAGCCTGGCATTTAATATTTATGCATCAAAACCTTCCTTTCTTCCCTTTTTTCTCCACTAACTTCTCTCTCTCTCTCTTTTTTTTTAATTACCATAGGAAAAAAAACTTAAATTTTGTATAGATACCCAGTGGTTGTAGACTTAATAATAAAGCTAAATTTATTGTTCCATTTACTTTTCTTTTTCCCTCTTTGTCATCCACTTTGCTTCTTTTTTTTTTTTCCACGATTCTTAGAACAGGAGTACAATATTGATAAAGAATGTGGTAAAAATAGCCTGATGACTTACAGTCTATTCTAAACTCTGTCTAGTCCAAGTACTGAGTTCTTCATGCAAGTTATTAAACAAAATCTCCTTGTACCTGAGTTTCCTGAACTATGAAAGTGAGGTAGGAAGATAAGTCAAATTTAGCCTTTCAGGCCCAAATGAATTCTAATATTCTTTGAGTTTTATGATTATCTATAAAATGATAATAGTTTTAATTTTACACAGAACAGTCAGGTACATGTTGCTAAGTGGTTTGGTCAAGGTTATCCTTTGATCAGATTAACCAGCTTTTCTTTAGGGCTGTTTTACAACTCAAAATTAGCTGCTTTAAATTTTAATTGTAATTTATAAAAACTTGCTCTAAAGTTTGAAGGGATTCTATAATCTTGAAGATAGTAAAAGGCCTATTATATTTATTTATATAACCCTTTTCTGCAATAATGTATAGTAGACAAAAATATTTAGGGTAAATTAATAAATATTACTACAAATTATGAAGTGAGAACAAGCAAAAAAAAGAAATATACTTACCGAAAAGTCACTATGATTGCTTTGGGTGATTGCTTTTGGGACAAGAATTAATTTCACAAGTAAATGCAAGTTTTGGTTTTAAACAGTAAATTTATGAATCCTTATAATTTGTTTTCTTGAGTGGCATAGTTCTAAAATTATAGCTTTCCATGTTCATACTAATACTTACCTTTTATTGTAATTTCTTTATCTGACATTTCCCCAAATCCTCACTTGAGTGTGGACTTTACTAGGCCAGGAATTTTATCTTATTTATTTGTAACTAACACTTATCCCATTATCCATGTATAAGAAAGTATTCAGTAAATATTTTAATAAATGAATAAAATATTGACTTTAGGTATTTTTGTTCTCTCTCTTTATAATAGAATTATGGCTTGGAAACAGAAAATCTTAAAACCCTTTCTCACAAGTTGAATGCATCTGCCAAAAATCTACAGAATTTTATAACAGGAAGGAGAAGGAGTGGCCATTATGATGGGAGGACCAGCCGAAAATTGCCAAATGACTTTCTGACCTCAGTTGTGGATCTGATTGGGGCAGCCAAGAGTCTGCTTGCCTGGTTGGACAGGTAAAATATTTTATGTATTTTATAAATATTCCCTTCTCAGATAGCAGTTTTAATATAACATTATTTGATGTTTTCTTGTGAAAGAATCAAACAGGTAGACGAGTGCCAAGGTAGTAAATATCTAATTATGATTCATCATAATATAGGGATATCATCAAATAGATAATAATCTTTTGTAAAATTTTATCTTCAACTAAGTAGCCAATCAGTAATTCATCTCTGACAGCTATAAAATACCCTTGCTGCTTTAGAAGCAGTTATGATTTGGCTGTCATAACAAAATTTATAGTACTACTTTGTCTCCTGATTTTCTTTATTCCTTTTATTAATTGGTCATATTTAAGGACATGACCCCTGGAATTCTATAAACTGTTTTTCTCAATGGGTAATTAGACACTGACACTTTGGTAGCACACATTGCATACCTCCTTACCCTTGCTTTATTCATTCTCTGTTATGATTCACATTGCACAATTTTAGATAACATAAACATATTCTTAGACTTTTTTAGTTTAGTTCACGTTCATTTATCTTGGAACATATGCAGTAGCATGTAAATTTTCATAATACGATCTAAAAAGGGTTGGATTAAAATTGTATACTGTATATGACTAAGCACTATCTTATAACTGTTTATTAAAAAACTAAATAAGCTCTCTACTTTTGAGATTTTTTACAATGGGCATGCACTAGGTTGTACTGGTTAAATAATCAAATTTTAAAATATTCTTTTCCTGTTTTTAGACTTTGATAATACACGTTTGACCAGAATTCTTTCTTGAATAAATAGCAATAGGACATACATAGGTGTACACATACATATACATACACATTTAGTATTCCATTTTGGCTTTTTAAAAATAGGCCTTATATTAAAAGTAATTGTATTTTTAAGGTAAAAGTTAAGGTAATTTTGCTTAATTTGTTATTGCTTAACTAACATATGTGTGATATAAAGTGATGACATTAAATACAGATCTGAACACTAAGCTCTATATTACTAGCTTCTTAATTATTAATTAATGGACCTTATGTTTCTTTTGCATTATACCATTACTAAAATTTAATTCTCATAATTATCTAAGTCACATTTATCAACTGTTTAAAGTAATTGTATTATAAATATATATATATTCTAAAAGTTAATAGTGGTCAGTAAATAGAATATGACATAGTTCTTAAGTAATATACTTATTTGGGGAGGCTTCTCATTAATCAAAAAGTGTAAAGAACACATATTTGATTTTATATAGGTCTCCTTTTACTATAATCTTCCCTATAAAAGTAAATATACTCAGCCTTGATATTTTTATTTAGTAATTCCATTATATTTTCTTTTTGCACTGGCATTTGTTAGATAGATAGATAAATTGTTAGAGTGGTTATAGAATGTTTTTACTTCTTGATGACATAAATGGCTTTTTATAGAATCACATAATGGTTTCTCACACTATAGTGGTCTCTGTATTATTATTTTTTTGTGCTGACACAAATAAGATGCTGTAGGTAATTGCCAGTTGATCTACAAACACACACATGTGCATACATGCATACGAAAACATGTAACAACTCATGAAGTTAGTCAGTATTATGTGTTTGTTTCATAAGGAGAGGGAATGTGTCAAAAAGGCAAGAGGAAATCTCTCAGTAATCTGTTAGATTTCCATTGCTGCAAAGTTTTTCATAATACTTTCTGTTATATCATATTATGATGATCAGTTAAATCAAAGGTCATTTAACATTTGACCATGAAAATAAGTGCATAAAGGGAAGAAAAAAGACAGCTTTGTAATAACTTTAAAATCTTCTAGTGAGTCTTTTGTAAATTGAAACAAGAAATGGAAGTTTATATTTTGAAGATCTTTCACAGAAAATTTCAGCTCTAGGATGGCTTGCCTTAATAATGCTTTAACAGCTAAAATTTTAATAAGAAAAGCAAAAGGAGAAAAACAGGAAAAAAAAATAAAACATTCTTTGCCATACTAACACATTTGGACTTTATGCTAAAGGCAGTGGTGGCAGGGAAATGGGATGGGGGTGGGAGTGAGGTTAGGCTTATTCTTGTGCTCAGATCTGTGAATTTCAGAGATTATTTGGGCTATCAGGTTGGGAAGATTAGAGAAGAGTAAAATGAGAAGAGAAACCATTTAGGAGGCTCTTTTAGGAATTAATCTTGCTGCTACTATAGGTGGTGATTATGATGCTAACATTGATGATTGTAATATCTGTTGGGCACTAACACCTCCAGACACTCTAATTTCATCAAAATAGCCCTAGAAGGGTTGTCTTCATTTTATATATAGGAAAACTGGGATTTAAGTAGGTTAAGTTCAAACCCAAAGGACAAGTAAATGGTGGAGTCAGGATTTAATCATAATAGTCTGACTACAGAGCTTATCCTCCCCACTGCTGTTTGTTGAGATTTTTATTTAGAGATGCAACAGTGAGGACAGAAGAATGTTATTTATGTAGATAAATGAGATCTGGAGACAGTTGAGATGAAAGGAAGACATCTGGGACAAACTAGAGATATCTAACTCTGCTGATCCGGCAGTGATACCCTTTCCAAAATAGGAGGTGTAAGGAGAGTTTTTGAATGGATTCCTCTAATCCTTCTCTATTTTTCATAATCCTTAGACCATTCCAACTACTATATAATTTACTTGTGTATTATATTTACTGTTTTCATCTGTTCTTTATATGATATATGCCTCAAGAGAATAAGGATTTTTTTCATATACTTGGTTCACTGATATCACAGTTACCTAGTAGAGTTCCTAGCCTGTAGTGACTGCACAATAAAGATTTTTGAATGTATGGAGAGAAGTGGGATAAGGAATGAGCCCTGTGGAACACCAATAATTGAAGGGGGTTGGATGTTTAGTTTATGGGGAAAAGAAGGGTTGCTTTTTGCACTCTTGTGAGCAAATCATAGGAAATAGATATCGTCAACAATTTTAAAGATAAATGTTGGATTGAATTTGGTAAATTTAATAAGTGTATGTACAGGCAGTGCAGCTTCAGTGACAGGAAAACATTAAGGGTTTATCACACAGATAAAAAAAGTATGAACATGTTCTCCTTTGTTTTCATTGTTCTCTTACATCAACAAAATTTCTGTGCTAACGTTACTGATTTAAGTGACACTTTGCAACAAGTTGTAAGTAATAAATGCTACTGACTTGGGTAACAAAAAGAAGACCTCATATGTCAAATAATTTTGCTTTGTGAGAATTCAATGACTTGAGAAATATATGTGTATATACATATATATATATATGTAATGTGTCCAGTTCAGTATGTAGAATAAAATTAAAGATTTTCATCTACCCTTTCTTTTTCTTTCTTTCTCCTCCTTCGAGTAACATAAAATAAAAAATGTAATAAGCCTAAATCATATTGCTGTGCATGCAAGTTCTCTCCAAAATGTAATGAAAGTTTCTTAATGCCAAAAAATGTATTGCTGCTTTTGTGCCAGTGCCATGCTGTTTTGATCACTATTGATTTATAGTACAGTCTCAGGTTTGGTAGCGTGATTCCTCCTGCTTTGTTTTTATTGCTGAGTAATGTTTTGGCTATTCGAGGTTTTTTTCTGATTCCATATAAAACGAAGTTTTATTTTTTCAAGATCTTTAAAGTATGACAATGGAGCTTTAGACAGGGACCAAACCATTGATGTTTGTATCCCCATGACAGGTAAGACTGAAACTGCAAGAGCAGGCAACCTAAGACAAGGGCTATGTTTTTCCACCATACAAAAAACAAAAGAGGGAATTGTAGGGCCCTGCCATGTGCCTGAGGCCTAGTGCAACTTCCC
>CAUYPK010043211.1:0-31050 GCA_963574355.1 Loris lydekkerianus | reverse complement strand
TCAGGAATGGAAGAAAAAGTATCCAATGTACTCAGCCCTACTATGAAGCTAAATTATAGCTTTCACATGAAGGCTATAACCCAACTATAGTACAAGACTATGGGGAAAGGGCCAAAGAAGGGGAAGGGAGGGGGGAGGTTTCGGTGGAGGGAGGGTAATGGGTGGGGCCACATCTACAATGCATCTTAGAATGGGTACAGGCTATTGCACTAATGTACACAGCTATGATTTAACAATAAAAAAAAAAAAAAAAAAGAAAGAAAAAAAAGAAGTCCAAATCAATTTTCTCAGTCAGCACCTGTCTCAGGTGGAAGAGTTTAAAGATCTCTGGCAACTGGATCACAGGGGTCTGGTGACTATTCAGATATGACTTGGTCCATTGCTCTGTGGAGTCAGGAGGACCCACCCAGCAAACAGATCAGTCTTGGAAGGTTGATGTCTCTTTCCCCACCTTGCACCTCTGTCACTGATAGCCCTGCAAGGCTGTGAGTTAGTTTCCTGCTGTAAACATATAGTCCAGGGGTTTGCACCTGCCTGAATCACAAGGAAATTTATTTCTGTTCAGCCAGGTCACTGCACTCTGCCTCTGTCTAGCAGGGGGAGGTGAGGCCTGACAACCTCAGGTGCTTGATGGAGGCTGGGGGGTTTTCACTCAGTTCCAGCCCTACCCCTGATTGATGTTACTCACAGAACAGAACAACTCTGCGGGAATTTGTTCCTGTCCCTGCTAAATTCCCCTGCAGAAGAGAAGCTGTTTTAAGTTCCCAGGGCCTGAACCTCAGGTCCTGTCTTTGCTCCTGCAGGTTTGTATTCGGTTACCTGTCAGTTCTAGCCACCTGTCTTCCTTTGTTTATAGGCTGACCATCCCCTGAGTGCCCGGTTCATCTTAGGCTCAGTAAAGTGGTTCTCTGGGTCAGCCCTGTCCTGGGAACTTCCCGTTTCTGCAGGAGCATTTCTAGTCCCCGCACTCCACCCAGGCCTGTACCGCCTCAGACAAACTCTTCAGTCAAGGGGCCTGCC
Source organism: Loris lydekkerianus (assembly GCA_963574355.1). Lineage (NCBI taxonomy): Eukaryota > Metazoa > Chordata > Mammalia > Primates > Lorisidae > Loris > Loris lydekkerianus. Next base: position 30,030 of record CAUYPK010043211.1, on the reverse strand, counting down.
TTTCCATCCCAGATCTGTTCTGTGGTGGTTGCCACCTGAGTGGATGCACGGCCTCCTCTGGTTGCCCAGGAAGACAGGGGGTGTGGCTTCAGAATATCCAGGGGTGAGCTCTATTGTTGCCAAAAGACGGCTGCTGCTCTGTGCCTCAGGGCACTGCCACTCCGGTGTGGTTCCCTCTCAGCCAACCATCGTCTCCGCACTCCCGTGCCATAGAGTCAGCACTGAAAAGCTGCAGTTTAGGCTCTGTCCACACCCCTCGAGAAATCACCCAAGAATCTGGACTCCTGTGGGACAGGCCTCCAGACCTCAGAGTGAGAGTGGAGGGGAGTGCTGGGAGCTCAGAATTGCAGGTAGAGAATATATACAGTTTTATGCCTGGCAGAAGAATGCCGTTGCACCCTAGTAGGGAAGGTAGGTCCAGTTTTTAGAGGGTCCTTCCCATGGAGTGTAGTGGGAGGACCTTTGAACTCTGCTCATTTGTTTGTGGGGCACTCTGAGTCGTTCTCATGGGGGAGGGGACTCCCGTCCTCTTGGTGATGGATTTTGTACCTTTTGTTTGTATCCTTGGGGTCGCAGCTTGCCTCAGCGGGGTTGATGTGTATTCTTCAACCTTCTCTCTTGTTGCAGCTCTAATCCATCAGGTTACTTACTAAATTTCTGTCCTTTAACTCTCCTTCTGGATGGGAGCCTCTGTGGAAAGCTGGCTTCAGTCAGCCATCTTGTCCTTTTTTTATTCTTTTAAAAATCAACATAACTTAAGTACCGTATATACTCGAGTATAAGCTGAGTTTTTTCGGCACAAAATTTGTGCCGAGTTCGGGTTTTTTGGCACAAATTTTGTGCCGAAAAAACTTGGCTTATACTCGAGTATATACGGTATGCTGTGGAAATTAAACTATAGGTTTAAGCATGCTGTGAGATTAAAACAACCCAGAAAAACACTGTATTAAATGGTAGAAGCAGGATCAGAACACAGGTTTGTCTTGCCCCAAAGTCCAAATTCTTAATGAATTCTGTGGAATGCTTCCCAGGACCTGACAGGCAGGAGTCCCTTTCGGGAGGTAGAATATGTGCTTGGTGTCATTAATTAGGGAAAATGGAAAAAATAAATCATTTCTAGGGTCTGACAGTGACAGCCAGACCACCTCTTAAATAGTGTACATGTGTTTTAGGCACAGTGTCTTCCATAGTTTCTTTGAGCAAATGTGAAGGATGATTCCCTATACCTAATTAGATTAAGAGTTAATCATGCTGATGACAAAAAGTTCTTTTATACCGAAGGCCTTTGGCTCTAGCTCACCTGTTAAACCTGAGAACAAATAGACATCGATCACTGTAACTGATTAAAGGTGTGCTTTTCCTTATGCTCTGGACAAAGCAGGCACCTGGATGTAGTGGGGAAGGTGACTTATCTGGGAGGACTGACCTGGAGATGGCCACTATGTTAAACTTTGTGTGTGCACACAAGCACTCAAAAATCACATTATAGTGTAAACACAATTGTGCCCTGCAGGGTGGGGCAGTAGTGAAGAGCTGGCTGGGAGCCCAGCCTTCCTTGACATCTTCAAGGTAGAATTAATCCTGGCATTCACTGCTGCTTTTTGATCTGGGCCAGAGGACCCTGCAGAGATTAACAAAACACCTGCTTTCATTTTCCAGGTTAAGACAGTATAAGTTAAGATTTTAAAAAGAGGTAAATGTGGTGGCTGGATTTGTCTCTTGTGTTTTTGAGTATAGCAAGGTTGATCTGGCAGTCAGTGGTGAGGAACATGGCAGGTGGTGAAGCAAGCAGCTTCTCACCTTGGAGTTGATGCTTTGCTTTTGGCTTCAGTAACAGCAGGATGCCAAAGGCTGCAGCACAGTGAAGGAGTGAAATAATGACTTAAGTATGCTGTGGAAATTAAACTATAAGTTCAAGTGTGCCATGAGATTAAAAAACCCTTAAAAACAATGTATTAAATGGTAGAAGCAGGATTAGCACCTAGCTCAAAGGAAGCAATAGATTTCCCCCTAGTGACTCTGCTCTTCCCCCTTCTCAGCAACAGTGAGTTGGCAGATGTTTGTAGCTTCCAGCAGCTATGTTTGGTTGCAGCTGTGCACAGGGCACGGCAGTAGTGGGAACACTGTGTTCTCTGCCCGCTCCTCATGTTCACATGGGTGAGAGTGCGTGTTTAAGTATAGTTTATGTCTGGGGTGTGTGTGTGTGGCCAAACTTCTATTTGTGAAGATTTTGTCACAGCCTAGGAGTCCAGGCGAATGGGTTATGTTGTTTTTTTCTTAGACAATTGAGTCTTCAAAAAAGAAAAAGTAATTCTTCCGGGTAGATGCCCAGGAATGGGACTGCAGGATCAAATGGGAGGTCTATCTTAGTTCTTTGAGGGGGACGGGGAGAGCTGAGAAAGGGAAGGAGGGAGAGGTGGGGGGGGGGGGACAAGGAGAGTGGTACACCATTTGGGGGTGGGACACAATTATAAGAGGGTCCTTATCTAGAAAAGCAATCAATGTAACCTGGTTCTATGTACTCTCAGTGAGTCACCAACAATAAAAAAGAAAGAAAGAAAGAAAGAAAGCAGGCAAAACTTATCTGCAGGGTAAATTTTTTTCCCCTCTAACCAAAAAAAAAAAAAAAAAAAAAAAAAATAAGAAAGAAAGAAAAAGTAATTAGTTCTTAATACTTCACCCAGCTACTTGCCTCTGGTTAGATGAAGTTGCCATCAGAGTTAAGACAGAGATAGATGCCAAGGCAAAGTTTGGTATTGCCTGACATTTTAATTTTAGATACAATCCCAAGACAACAGATTATTTTAGCCTGAAAATCTTTCATTTATTGATAAATTACCTAATTGATAGTTATAAAATCTCCCCTACATGTTTTTTTTAGGAAGGGGGGGAGAGAGAGAGAATCATACACCTGTGTCCCTGAACTAGTTAAGATTCCCCAGTTAATGCTAATACAGTGCTAGTCATTTTAGCCACTGACTTCTGGGCCTCTTACCTTTTTGGTGGCTTCGTTGTAAGTAGAATCCATCCTTTCACTCATTCATTCACCACATAAACATTTATCAAATATCCGTGCTAGTGTTGTCTTATGTTTTGATATTTATTGAATCACTCAGGTAGATGTTAAAAATGCCACCTTTATCCTATTGAATCAGAATCTTTAAGGGCTAGATTCTAGAAGCAAGATTTTTTTGAAAGCCCATTTTAGATGTGTTCTGGGAATATAGAGATGGAAAGGAAAGTTCTTTCCTCTTGCTGGATGGATGTACCCATGAATAGGTAAGCCAGACCAATAAAAGTTCATCCACACTGTGGTGAAATATGAGAGGGACAGGCTGCTTCTACCCAGCAATCTAGGGGTTGCTAATCATTATATATATATGGAATGCTTGCTTTCCATCAGACTGGTTGTTGGGAAATGTTCAGTCTTATATAACACGTGCTTGGAGCTGCATCAGATGTGGAGGGAAGGAATACATCTGGCCCTGAACCATCCTGCTCTAGTAGCTATGACTGGTCCAGCAAGACAGGAGGAGAGGGAGGATTTGTCAGGTCATCAGTGCTTTTATTTTGGATGAAGCTCTTGCAGGTTCCCCTTTGTCAGCGTGCTAGAGGGCAGAGGTTCATGGTAAGACAGAGAGCTCACAAAATTTACAATCAGGAAACAAGGGGTCTGGGGGTGACCCTACCACTTATTAGCTGGGCAGTTTACTTCCTTTTGCCTTGTTTTCCATATCTATAAAGGTAGCTAATAAAATCTACATTATAGGATTGTTTAGAGAATTATTATATAAAATAGTATACAGTACACAAACTGTTCATCATTGTACCTAGTATGTTGTCACTGCTAATAAGTAGTATTTTTATTGTTAATAGAAATAAAATAGACCCCCATTTGTGTACACAGAAGTGAATCTTCCTCAGGCCATCAAAGCCAACCTCCACATTTACAGTGGCTCTTCACTCTGCTGTGCCCCAGCTCCCGGAGGGGAGCATCCTAGCAGTCCCACTGGCCCAGGGCAGTGATTCTCATCTGAGGCCCACCCTTTCTAGCTCAGGTTGCTTTCGTCAAACTTCCCAGGTAATTTGGACAGTCCTTTCTGCCTGCACTAGGGCATCTACTTGTCTTTCCTGCCTGCCGCTAAGATTTATTGCTTTGGGTGATCCGTCTTCTGCAGAGTATGCGTTCAGCATCTCCCAAAGAGCTCTGTTAAAATACACACACTGCATCCCACCTTGGACTTGATGAATCATAATTTCCCTGGCAAGCATTGGCAAGTGTATTTTATCTTCTCAGGCAATGCTAATATAGAGGCATAGTTGAGAATTATTGTCTTCATGGATGACTCTCTGCTCAGCACTGTCTCACAGCATTAAATCTGCTAGGAAAAATTAATGGTGCCTATGTAGCTTTGCAAAGCTCAGATACCCCCTGTGTGGCAACTAAGGAGGCAGAACCCTTGGTGATAAGGAACATAGGACAGGAGGAAGAAATCTGTGTATACCAGGCTCTGTATATAACCTTACCAGGCTCTGTATATAACCTTGCACGTCATGCACACTTCATGGTACTTAACAAAAGGCTACAGTTGTTATTATCATTAACTGTTGTGTGTTGGCCTCAAGGTCTCTCAATCCTTGAAAGACTTGTTTCTATTTTAGGAGAAAAGCCTCCACATTCGGGAATTAAGAAACCAGCTGGCTGTTTGGGAAGCATTTAGGAAATGTGACAAGAGGTATCAAACACAGACTAGCAGCAGAAATTTCAAGAAAGGAAAGCACGGTAGACTTTTTTTTTTTTTCACTGTTTGCTTTTGAAATTAGATAGGAAGGAGAGCAGTGTGTTAGAAGGTGGGGTGGACCTGGGAAGTGACAGTCTCTCAAGACTCAGTCCCCAAGGTCTAGGAGTACCATGACAAACCCCAGACTGGGCTTTGATTTTTCTCTCTCTTAGTATTCGCACTTGAGGTTTGGGGCTCCTGGTTGCTGTGCAAAAATGAAAGTGGCTATGTTTCCAACTGAGTTTTCTGGCAACATCTCTGCCCCCTGCCAGGAGACTCAGCGCACAGACCTGTGTAGAGGGTGGGACATAGACCTACTCACATGGAGGAAATTCTGTCTCCTCAGGGTTCTGTAGATTCTTCAGAAAGGGGGATTCGAAAGGCCCTTCAGAACTAATCCTGGAAGGGGAGGTCAGATCCGTGGGGAAAAGACTGGGAGGTAAAACTACTGAAGTCAAATGAGGCATCTGTGGAATACTTTGGAAGAATAGACTTAGACTTTGAGACTTCTACAGAGCTGCTGTAGCATCAACAGTTATATTACTGCAGGGGGCTGTAGACATCAGCTGGAATTGGAAGGTTAGGCTTGAGACTCTTAATTTAGTTCCCAGCCCCAGCCAGACTTCAGACTGCACCTGGCTGCACAGAATGCCAGTCTGATCAGTCCTTGGAATCCCAGCTTAGGCGACAGACATAAGGGATTTTGGTTTAGTGACTCCTTAAATAAGACAAATTTTCTTCAGGTCTACTCTCTCTCCTCTGACATTTCCCATCCTCCGAGGCTTTACCCTTAAGCTGCTCATTTGCAATGTGGAGATAGCACAGTGCAAGCTGGTACTCCAGTGACTGCCAGCATCTGTCACAGGGCATGTAGCCACATGGAAAAACTTGACATTTGCCCCCACCCTCATGCTGTTCTTATTAGAGAGAACACGGAAAATATTATCTTTCTTGGCTAGCACCCTCCCCTTATGGAAAGACGGTGTGTGTGCAGGGTGCAGAGTGAGCTTCTTTCAGGCCTCTACAAAGACATGACGGTTCCCAGCAGGCCGGGGCTGGGCAACAGAGAGGCAGGATCCAAGCCTCTCTCTCATCCGCAGGAAGGATGGGCTGAGCAGGTCCAGGGAGGGAGGCCAGTCTTTGGCTGCACTGCCTGCACAGCTTTGATGTGACTTTATTGGACAAATCCCCACTCCTTCCAAGGGTAATATACAAGAGCATCTGCTGTTGGAAGATTTCTGCAACAGGACAAAGTGCAATCTAAAATCTGGTTCTCCTTTCCTGAGTTTAGACCCAAGCTTGTCCTGAGACAGAAGGCGCTGGAGGCAGAGTACCAAAGAAAAGGGAAGAGGCTCCGGGTCGCTTCTCGACGGTGACAACCAGCGGCCAGCAGGTGTCAGTGCGCCCTCGCTCTGCAGAGGCGCGTGGCCTCTGCCTCCAGGACCCCTCCCCACCGCTGTTTAAGGGGCGCAGTCCAGACCCCGGGACGCGTGCCTCTTGCGGACAGTTCTGCGGCGGGGAGGGCACCTCGCCGCTTCGTCCTCAAACACAGTTCTGCACTCTGGCCTGTCCGGTTCCCTGTCGGTGCTGCCCATTCTGCCCCAGGGTTTCGATGTGAATCTACGCCTTCCTCCCTCTCCAGGACCCCTCTTGCCCCAGCTGCCAGAAGCACCTGTGGACTGAGGCGGCCCCAGGGCTTGGCCGCTCCGGATGATAACCACACCGGAGGCTGCTTCTCCAGATTCGGGTTCCCCGCCACCCTTTTCCTTCCAGGATCCAGTTTGATAAGAGCACTCCCAGGGGCCCGCTGTTTTCTGCTGGGCGGGTCCGGAGCTGTGCGGCCAGCTTCCTGCAGGGGCAGCTCCCCGCTCCCCCATCTCTCTCTTTAAGCTCCTGGCTCAAAGTACCTGCGTCTCCAAAGGGCTGGTCCAGCTAGGAGGACAAAGCTCCCCTGGGTCCGACTCTGGGCGCGGGCGCTAGACTGGCGGAGGGTGGCGCTTGGGGCGGGGGGGGGAGGGTCGGCTTCCCACGTGGGGGCTGACGCCGGCTGCTCAGCAACGCCGGCTTGATCCTGGGGCTATAAAACGAGTCCACCGTGAGCGCAGCTGAGCAGCGGCAGCTCTGGCTTCGCGCAGACGCCCAGCAGCCGGTGCGCCGCCGCCCGCCACTCCAGCGCCGTCCTACACCAAGCTCTCCGCTCCTGCCCCAACTCACGCTGTCCTCGGACCCCGGCCTGTCCCGCAGCACTCGCAGCCCACTGGGCCAACGCCCAGGAGACCCCCTGCCTCGGCTCCGGCTCCCAGAGGGCCGATCGCTCATCTGCCCCGGCCCGCCTGAGGAAGGGGGGCGCCTTCATGAGGCCCCCACACCCCTCAACCCGCCGCCGCCCCCGAGCTCCGCGCGCTGTGCCCCAGCCCCAGCAGGGCGCGCAACTTTGGAAGTCCTGCGGCGCTCCGAGAGGCGGCCGAGTCCGCGCCCTGGCCACGGGCCCCAGGGCCCGCGCCGCACCGCAGCGTCTGGGGGAAAGGAGAGAGTCAGTAATCGCTTCAGGGATATAAGGAAACATATAGGACCCCGAGCCCGCACCAGCACCCCTCGGCTGCCTCCCGGGGTGGGGGCGGGCCCGGCACACGGTAAGACTTCTTGTTTTCGCTCAGGCTCAAGAGTCATAAATATAATATATATATATTTAATTTACTGCACCCTTCCAAGTTATCAGGCCACCGATAATTTTTTGTTCTCCCTTCTTGAAGAATAAATCTCTCTTTATCCATCGGCTCGCCCCACTCTCTCCCGCCGCTTAGAAATAAAACTTGGCTGTGCTTCGGAGCTTGGAGCAGGAAGGCGCCCACCGGGAGCGTCCGAAGCGCAGGCCGGGCGCCGTTCGCCGGAGCCGGGCTCATGGGCCGCTAGCGGTCCCCCAGCTTGGGCCCAGCCTCTTTGCGGACCCCTCCCTATGTGAGCCGCGGCGGGGCGAGCGGGGCGCGGGAGGAAGAGGAGGACCCACGGGCGCCGGGCCGGAAGGCAGCTGGCAGCAGGCCCGGGCGAGCGGGCGTCCGCGTTCATGTTCCGCCAGGAGCAGCCGCTGGCCGAGGGCAGCTTTGCGCCCATGGGCTCCCTGCAGCCGGACGCGGGCAACTTGAGCTGGAACGGGACCGAGGTGCCGGGGGGCGGCGCCCGGGCCACCCCTTACTCCCTGCAGGTGACGCTGACGCTGGTGTGCTTGGCCGGCCTTCTCATGCTGGTCACTGTGTTCGGCAACGTCCTGGTCATCATTGCCGTGTTCACGAGCCGTGCGCTCAAGGCACCCCAAAACCTCTTCCTAGTGTCTTTGGCTTCGGCCGACATCCTGGTGGCCACGCTGGTCATCCCATTCTCTCTTGCCAACGAGGTCATGGGCTACTGGTACTTTGGCAAGGCGTGGTGCGAGATCTACCTGGCGCTCGACGTGCTCTTCTGCACGTCGTCCATCGTGCACCTGTGCGCCATCAGCCTGGACCGATACTGGTCCATCACCCAGGCCATCGAGTACAACCTGAAGCGCACGCCGCGCCGCATCAAGGCCATCATCGTCACCGTGTGGGTCATCTCGGCCGTCATCTCCTTCCCGCCGCTCATCTCCCTCGAGAAGAAGGGCAGCGGCGGCGGCCAGCAGCCGGCAGAGCCGCTCTGCGAGATCAACAACCAGAAGTGGTACGTCATCTCGTCTTGCATCGGTTCCTTCTTTGCGCCCTGCCTCATCATGATCCTGGTCTACGTGCGCATCTACCAGATCGCCAAGCGGCGCACCCGGGTGCCGCCCAGCCGCCGGGGTCCCGACGCCGCCGCCGCGCCGCCCAGGGGCGCCGAGCGCAGGCCCAATGGCCTGAGCTTGGGGCGCGGCGCGGGCCCCGAGGGCGCGGAGGCTGAGCCGCTGCCCGCCCAGCTCAACGGCGCCCCCGGGGAGCCCGCGCCGGCCGGGGCGCGCGAGGCCGAGGCGCTGGACTTGGAGGAAAGTTCGTCGTCTGAGCATGCAGAGCAGCCCCCGGGGCCCCGCAGACCCGAGCGCAGACCCAAGGGCAAGGCCCGGGCGAGCCAGGTGAAGCCGGGGGACAGCCTGCCTCGGCGCGGGCCGGGGGCGACCGGGGCCGGGGCGCCGGCGGCCGGGCCGGGGGAGGAGCGCGGCGGGGGCACCAAGGCGTCGCGCTGGCGCGGGCGGCAGAACCGCGAGAAGCGCTTCACCTTCGTGCTGGCTGTGGTCATCGGCGTGTTTGTGGTGTGCTGGTTCCCCTTTTTCTTCACCTACACGCTCACGGCGGTCGGCTGCTCCGTGCCGCGCACGCTCTTCCAGTTCTTCTTCTGGTTCGGCTACTGCAACAGCTCGCTGAACCCGGTGATCTACACGATCTTCAACCATGACTTCCGCCGCGCCTTCAAGAGGATCCTCTGCCGGGGTGACAGGAAGCGGATCGTGTGAACGCTGCGGAACGCCCGGCGTGGACTCCCGCCGGCCACGGACACCCCGCTTCCAGGAGGGGCGCGTCGACCCCTGCACTCGGAAACCCAAACTCTGCCCACTCGGAGTTTCCTGACTTGGGGTTGCTCCGCGGTTTCTGCGTGCATCTTGCTGTTGGTACACGGGGAAAGTTCTGGCTGGAGTTGTTGTTATGGCCTCTCCTGACCTGGAGCTGGTTTCTTGGTGGCCGTCCCCAATCAGTATTGTTTCCACCCTCTCTCCTGGCCAACCCTTACAGCTCTTTAGAGCAAGCCCTGGACTACAGAGGGCATGTCTCACAGAGGGTTAATGGATGGGGTTTACCTACTCTGGCTAATGCCCCCTGACCCTTACTCTTTTAAGCAAACAGACAAACAGAACCCGGCTCAGGGTAGCCCTGCCCACCCTCCCAACCCCACATTGTAAATACACACTATTTTTGATAGTACATGCGGGGGTCCCTGCTGTCGTTTGGCTCTGGTTTTGATGTTGGAACCCTGGCCTTCTGCATATGTGCGCTCCAGAGCAGACCTGGAGCCGGGTTCAGGCCGATTTCTGGTGTCCTGTCCCCTGTGTCCTTTCCATCAGCAGCTGGTGATTTGCTTTGAGATTTCCTGACAGGGAAAAGATTTCTGTCCATTTTTCCCTCGGTGTCTAACAGCATAAATATTGTTTTATTTCCTATGTAAATATTCTAAGATGGACCAAGACAGAAGTAAAGGAACCTTTTCCTCGCCTTGCACCAGCCCTGTGTATAAAGCCATTATCCTCTGATGCACTGGTAGCCCCAGAACTCACTTTAAAACGGCCTCTTTCTCCCTCCAGGACCACTGCTTGAAGAAGAATGTGTATGTTTCTATCTTGAATGTGTGTGCGCCCCTCCCTCCCAGAAAGCGCTGACTAAGGAAAAATCTTTTAGCTGTTGATTTTAGACACAGAGGAGTGGAAATTATGTGGAAACAGCAAACCTGATACAATTTGCCCAAGGTAAACAGTGTGGAAAGACAAATGAGCCTGACAAACTGTACAGTTCCTGCCCCCAGAGCTCTTAGGTATCAAAAGTGTTGTCTTTCCCTCTTCCTGCTTTTCTGGTGGAGATCTGTCATTGACTGACTGCCAGAGTTGGGGGAGGAGGGAGTAGACCTTGTGTTTACATCTGTGTTTCTACATGTTTTAGAGACAATTCAAGGCCTGCACTCTTATTTCACTAAGGAAAAACTAATGTCAGCACACGTCGCTAATGACAGTGGATTTTTTTTTTTAAATAAAAAAGTTTACAGATCAAATGTGAAATAAATATGAATTAAATGGTCCTCCTATCTGTATCTGAGTTTTCAAAAGACCTTTAACCCTGGGAACATCTAATTTTATGTATTTTTTTAAAAAATAAAAAATACACATACATTACAAAATACTCCCTTTTAAACGTGCCGTCAATAGCAAAGCTACCATTTACTAAGTGCTTCTTATGTACTGACGCGGTGGTGCCTCCGTTATGGGTATTTTCCTTTAATCTTCCCCCGAATCTTATGAGGTAAGTTCTGTTGTTATCTCCATTTTACAGGTGAAAAAACTGAGCCTCAGAGGGCAAGCGATTTGCTCAAAGTTGACAAGTGGTGGAAATGCGTGTATCCAGCTTTATCTGGTACCAGGGTCTGCACTCTTAACTCCAGAGCCTGCAGACTTAGAACATCGACACGCCTCCCAACGCTCCAAGCAGAGACGTCTCTGCACAAAGTGTGTATGTACCTCAGTGTCTATGTGCCATCACATACACACATACACAGAGAGATGTCTCAAAAGTCATCTCTAAAGTCACCGTACATAGGAAAAATGGGAACTTGTAGTGAAATGTACTTTTATTTACAAAATAGTCATTACAAAATTTTACAAAATATTTTCAAAATATTCTCTACATGTTTGCCACCTCTTTGTAAGATTTTATAATGACTCTTTTGTAAATAAAGATACATTTAGCTACAATTTCCCATTTTCCCTGTGTATGGTAACTGTAGGGGGGATTTTGGGTATGCCCTATATACTCCCAAAGGGGGGTGAATACACAAAAAGTGCTGAATATTCTCCAAAGTGTGTGTCACACCTTAAAGTGTGATAATATACACATAGTATGGGGTAGACATTTAAATAGAACCGTGAATTAGTTGGAGGCTCAAACGATCTCTGGCCAAAGCTACACATCGTCCTTTTCCTATGGGTGTAGTATCAAAGTCTGCTCTGGATTCAAAGACACTTAGGAGATATCCAAAAAGTCTGTTTCATTAGTCATAATAAAGTGATGGCACTGTATTAAAAAAAAAAGTTTGCCCTGTTGTTTAGGAGGATTTTGAGCCCTCATCTGTGGTTGGGGCAGTTGGACGCTGGAAGGAACCCTGGAGATCAGGACTCCACGCCTCATCTGATGGAAGCGAAGGCGGGTCCGGGAGAAAGTGACTTGGTCAGGATCCCGCAGCTCTGGGCAGTGCTGTGGACCCACGGCCTCTGCTGGGAAGCCGCGCAGCGGGCATGGTGCACACAGTCAGACGCAGCACTGATTATAGGCGGAGGAAGAGGTTTGAGGGGCAGACACAAGTGGGGGTGGGGAAGGCCAGATTACTAAGGCTCAGCACCTGGCAGCCCAGCTGTGGATGCTACCTGGAGGCAGGTGCTCGGTGCCCTCCGCAGCAGCTCGCACAATGTCTCCATAGTCCTCCACACCTTGGATGCAGTGAGGTGGTGTGTGTGTCTGTGAGGGGGGGGTGCAGAGAGCCCTGAGGAACTGTCTGGGCAATGGAGGGTCTGGGAGCGGGAAGGCAGTGGTTCTGAGGGCGGGGTGGGTTGGTTCTCACTATCACCTGGGTCCTGTGAGCCTGCAGATAGGCTGGTGGGCAGGCGCTCAGCGCCTGACTTTTGCCCAGAAGCTTCACAGACCAGCCTCCTAGCCTGTGGCGCCAAGGCTGGCTCCCTGGCCTGGCTCTGTAGTGCTCCCTTCCCCCACCGCAGCTTCTCCTCTCCTTCCCCACTTCAGGGCGCCCATCGCCCCAAAGATAAACAGTGCCAGACAATAGGCTAGCCTGGCAGGCCTCCAGGCCGCCCACAGGGGCAGATACAAACACTGCACACTGTTGACTCTTCTGTTCTACCCTGTCTGCAGGGAAGTGTTCGCCTTCCTCCACCCCAGAGACTGAGGAAGTGGGGGAGGTGTGGGCCATGGTGCCACCTAGAGGGATGGAGGCTGAAGGAAGTAGGGGGAGAGAGAGAGGGCTGGAGAGCAGTGGTGCTGCTGGGTGCCTGAGTTCAGGTAGGAATCACTGTTGCAAAGGGCTCAAGCAACAGTCTGTAGCATCTGTCTTCGTGACTGAATGTCCTATTTATGTAACTTTGGTTGGGGTATCAAAAGCCATGAGCTTTCAGGTCTGAAGTGTGTCAGATTCACTCCAGCAAATGCGCTGAGCTGGGGGCAGGGCAGTGCCCTCCTTGGAGCTGGGTATGGGCTGGACTTCCTCCTCTACTGGGCTTCCTTCACTTTCTTCCACGTTAAAAGGCTGGAGCAGAGAATGGTGACAATATGTCTGAAGCTTCTCTCTATATCTATCTATCATCTATCTATCTATCTATCTATCTATCCATCTACCTACCTACACATCTATTATTGAATCAGCATTAGAGCCAGGAGGGAGCCTCAACTCCCAGCTTGTATTGATGCACTTACCTGAGACCAGAAGAGCTGGCTGGCTGTGCAGCATGCCAGGGTCCCTTGACCCACTCTTCCCCATGACTTAGCCTGATGCCTCATACACCCAACATGAATTCTATTTTGTTGCTGCATGTGGTGAGTTGCTAATATACCCTATTGGACCCCTCTGGGCCTGCTCTGTGTCAAGGCCCATGCTGGGCACTGTGAGATGGTCCTTGTCTTTTCTTGCACACACTGTGTAAAGCCCAACACTTGTCCCTGGGAGTTAGTAGGGATTAGGGCCTATCCCTGCCCTCTGGAATCTTCAGAACTGAATGGGGAGACAGGCTGTATCTATGTAAGGCATTAAATAGCCACACACAGTGACAGTGTAGTATGGGAGGCCGTTGGGGTCCCACGGCGGGGGAAGTGGGTATCCTACTGTGAGTATGCAGTAGGGGAGGGGTAGGATGTGGGAATTGGCATGCCCAGGCTTTGAGCACAGTGGGGCAGTGCCAGGCCTGGGCAGTGGCACCGGGCTTAGGTCAGAATCAGCCTTTTACCGGCTGTGTGACCTTGAGCAAACCCTTCCCTGTTTCTTCATTTGTAAATGAAAATAGTTGGTGTCATGTTATTGGGAAGTGTGTTCCATGGAGTTAAGCGACAAAATCTAATCTATTGTCTTTCTATCATCTCTACCATCCATCTCTCACCCTTTAATCATCTACTTGCCATCTGCCAGCCTCTCCTTCGGGACCTCTCAGAGACCTTGGTATGTTAGTGTGGCTTGTGATGCTCAAAAGAGGATGACATGGGGTGCTGTGTTTCCCCAACTCCCCACATTGTGGGGCATCATTTTTTATAGAGCATCTCAGTGAATCATATTTGCTAGAACACTTTTTGGATGATACCAGGTTGAGGGTTCTCACAGGGCGTTTCTGTTGATCCATTTTAAGATTCTCTGAAATGCTAGATCTGCTCCCTCCATCTGTCCCTCCCATGGCAGGGCACACTGGGCCATTCACCCTCCTTACAGACAGTGGCTCTAAGGGCCACTGGTCTCATTAAGGCTTGGGGTTGAAGTGAAAACTTGGTGTGTTTTTTAAGTAAATGTGGGCCGAGTCTTTGTGTATGTGAGTAAGTGTGTATGGCTGTATGTGTATATGTAATGTCAACATGTATGTGTCTGTGTGTGTGTGTGAACTGGTACAACCTGTTTTAAAGGGACAGTGAGGACCACCTTGCTCACCCAGACCTGGAGTGGGAGCATCTGGGTGAGGTGAGGGAGTTAAGAGGGAGTGTGTGTGTGGGTGGGGGTGGGGGGTCAGGCTGATTCTTACTGTGGTTGGCTCCTCCCCAGAGTGTGAGCTGGAATGCCACCTGCTCCTGGGGCAATAGATCCCAGGGAGAAGGGGCATAGGATGGTGGAATGGGGGCATTTGGAAGGTCCAGTGCTGGTTCTGGCAGGCATTTTCTTTATCCCCCTTGCTGTCCTATCCTCCTTGGAAGAGGAGGTTATTCTCCTACAGAGGAGTTTAGAGGGTGTAGGAGGCCAGGTTGGAGAGGCTTTTAATGTTCTTTCTAGCTTTTTCAAGGGCAGGGACTTAGGAATTTGGAATTCCCTCTTTGGAATCTGTATCTGAGAAAAACAAGGAGGTACCCTGTGAAGGGGTGAGTGAAGGGAGGTTGAAAGGGACTATTTACCAGGTGCAAGAGGGGTCAAGGGGAACCTGCAAAGGGCAGGGATACACCTTGGGACTCACACAGTGGGGGGGAAGCCTTCATCACTTGCTGGAGTGAGGGGAGGGAGCTGCTACCCCAACCATCAGAAACAGGGCTGTGGGACCAGAGTCCTGGCAGGCACTGCTGGTGGAAGACCCTTGCAGCCATTGCCACACTGTCTGGGCAGGGGGAGAGCCAGGAGAATCAGTCCCTCACCACTCTCATCCACATCCTGAGCAGCTGGGGGCAGCCCAGAGGGAGTGAGAGTAAGGGAGGGTGCAGGGTTCAGCCTCCCAGGTCGGGGGGCCAACGGCAGGGATTGTAGCCATGGGGGTAAGTAGGGCGTGTCCTGGAGACTGAAGCCTGAGGAAGGCAGAGTGAGAGCACTTGGGACACTGGCTAGAGCAAGGCCAGCTGCCTGGTTTCTGCAATTTACCCACAGGTCAGCTGCTTGAGTCACTGGGCATCTGCAGAAGAAAACCACAGGCCCTCCTTCCTCCCGTGACTGCAGGTATGGGGGTCTGTGTTGAGGTTGTTGGGAACGTGGCCAGGCTGGGTATGCATGTCAGCGTGTATCCTCTTCCTGTCTTCCCTGCCACCTGCTGTGTCTATCAGATAAGAGACACCCCCAGAGAACTGTGTGACTGGCTCTTGGCCACAGAGCTCTGAGCTGACCTGATCCCAAGTCTGTGGCTCAGACAGAGCTTAAAACCCCATTATATAGACACTGAGCTGCCCAGCATTGATGGTCACTGAGGCTGGAGCCTGGGCGAGAGGAGGTAGGGAGTGGCCCAGGTCAATGTCTGTTCCTATTCCCTGGGTACAGTGGGAATTCTACTCCCTTCTCGGCATGCTCCCTGAACACACTTTAGGAATCGACTTTTTATGCCCTAGCCCTAGATGAGGCACAGAGACAATGAATGAATGAATGAAGGATAGATTTCTTTCTTTGTTCATTCATTCAACAACTTTTTTCTGGAGTTGTCCCCAAACTAGTATCACTCTATTTGTGCTAGATGCTGGGGAAAGAGTGGTGGACCAGTTAATGACGATCTTTACCCCTCAGAGCTTCTTTTGTGGGGGAGACAGGTATTAAATGGGCACCCAGGAAGTGGTAAGAGGATGGAAGGGTGGGTGACAAGGAAAAGTGCACAGCTAGATAAAGGGTTGGGTGGGAGAAGGCCTGGCAAAAGGATCAGGGCTCCTGGGTGGGGCATTGTGAGTTCAGGCCACGAAATCGAGTCCTCTTTGAGGAGTGAGGCTCGGTGACAGCAGAGGCTGGGTGAGAGCGGGGAGAGGGCAGATCATGCAGCTGCATGTGAAGGGTTTTATTCTGAGGGCAGTGGGAGGCCACTGGGGGATTCAGGCAGGGGAGGGACAGGATCAAATTTTTTTTATTGGGAACACTCCTTCTGGCCACCGGGTGGAGACTGATGAGGAGGGGTGCTGGGAGCAATAGCTCAGCTACAGGTGACAATGGCTGGACTAGGGTGCTGATGTGACACTCAGGGAGCCTGGGTTCCTCCCTCCCCCAGGACCACCCAATAGTAGGATCAGTCTCTGTGCAGACCCAGACATTGAGATTTTGGAGCTGTTTCTGCTTGCAGAATACTGCTCACCACTGCCCCCTCGCTCTGTGAGTTTCCATCTTTTGGGAACAGTTCCTTGGCTCAGCGCTTCTTGTTCATGGTTAAATGCAACCATCTCTGGACAGTTAACTCAGTCAACCTTGATCTGCATCATGTGCAGACCCAGCAGGCTGTGGGGCCTGGTCTGACTTGCTTTCCATTTCCGTGGCAGGCCAGACAGAATCGGAGGAGGCCCTGGAGCACAGGCATGTTGTGTGTTCTCCTGAGTGGTACAAGGACCAGTTGACATGCAAGGGTGAGTGAGAGTTTGCAAGGATTCCCGTCCCAGTCCCCCATGGATTCTGCTTGGGATCAGAAGATCTGATAAGCTCCAATCTGGGCCTGTTGCTGATGACTCTTGTGTCAAGCTTGTCCAGGCTCCTCAAGGATAAGAGTCATGGGTTTCTAAGGAGTTCAGGAAATCTGTGCCCTGACACAGCCTGTCTGCATTGCCGGCCATGAGCTCTCCTTGTTGGGCCTGCTGCCCTCAGCCAGCCTTTTCCTATGGCTCTCCACACTTGCTTGTTTGCCTGAAACATAACCCATGCTGTGCAACATTTGCTTGCTTGGGATAGAGCTCTCTCTCTCAGGAGTTTCCAGAAAGGGTGTCCACATCTTGGAGGGAATGAAAGGTATTCCTGAGAAGGGCCTTTTAAAGTTAAGAGTCTGGAATCAGAAAGACCTGAACTAAAGTCCTGGTTCTCACATGCCTTTGGTTCTAACCTTGAACAGATGGCTGAGCCCCACACTTCCCGCCTGCAACTTGGAGAAGAAGCTGCCAGTGCCGTGAGTTTCCCAGGCCTGTGCCTGGCCCCTGGTTGGGGCTCAGTAGTGCCAGCCTTGTCCTCTTTAGCGTAGGAGCTGGGGGATGTTTTTTGCTCCTGAAACTGCTCTGGTTTGGTCTGGGTCATGCTGACCAGTTTTGGTAGGGCCAGCACCAAGCTCTTACAGGTAGTTTTAAGGATCGTTTGTGCCAGAGATTTGACCTCTTCAGTCTTAGCTGTCTCTTTCTGGCCTGAGGAAAGACCCTGTGTCTTCAGGATAGCCAGCGGGTAGGACTGGATGACCTCCAAGACCCATGCAAGGCCTGTGATGGCCACGACGGTTCCTGGACCTGAGTCTGAGGCCTCCTGAGTCCGAGTTAGTATGCACTGCTGGTTCATTGTGTCTCAGGCTGGCTTTCTCTCTCCTGGACATAATACTCTTGTTTCTGTCTCCACAACTCTGCTCGAGCCTCACTCCTACGTGTGGAATACCACAGACATTCTTCTGCCACTGCCTCAAAAAAAAAAAAAAAAAAAAAAAAAAAAAAAAAAAAAAAAAAAACACTCAAAATTTACAGCCACGCAACCCCCCCCGCGCCCCCCCCCAACGAGTGCAAAACCAAACAACCCAAACCCCAACGTCCCAAAAAAAAAAAAAAAAAAAAAAAAAAAAAAAAAAAAAAAAATCACACTCAAACTTTCCAGCCAAGCTACGCCAGCACACTTTTTCATCCTAACAGTGGAAGGAACCCAGGGGTTGGGATCAGTTGTACTTGGGCTTAAACCTTGGGTCTGTCTCCCTGTCAGCTCCCTTCCCTGTGCCCAAAGGTGGCAAATGCCCAATGGGGGTGCAGAAGTGGGGACACTGGCTGCTGGTGACAGGGGCTGCTTGAGGGCCTGTCCCCTGCCCTCTTATTCTTAGAGGCCTTTAGGGAAGATCTTTTCGCTGCTCCTTCTTCTCTCTCAAATGGGCTTGGGCAGAGACTGGTGTCTTCACCAAATCTACTCTGCCCACTATGTGGGGAGCTTTCAGTCAGAATAGTTTCTGTATAAACCAAAAGGAAAACATGAGTAATGCAGATGGAAGGATTTCTCCCCTTTAAGTCCCTCCTAACCCATGAGTTCTCCCAGGTTGTCTAGCATCTGGGTAAGAAAAGCTTGGATTATGGCCTTAGATAGATGGGGTTTCTATACCAGCTGTCTTGGGTAGACTATGTGACCTTTGGTGAACTTTGTCATTTCTCATGGCATTGTGGTCCTCATGTGAAAGATGGTGAAATGTCACCTACTATGGTGCTGTTGTGGAATTAAACAAGCCAGTGACTGTGTAGCCATCACTCAGTGTCTAACATGGAGGATGTTTGGTTTACACATCTGTAAATAGTTTTCTGTGGATTTTCTTTGGGGGGGTGAGGAACAAAATATGCCATTGTAAGTTAAATGTTTAGAATAATGTCTGACGCAAAGTAGTTGTTCAATAATTGTTAGCTTTTATGGACTTACTTCTTTGTCACTTACTATGAAATTGCTACCATGCTCAGTGCAGAGGATATAAAATTGAAAACGTCTATTCCCTGTCCTTAGTCTAATGATCTAGAAAATAAAGCAAATAACTATAATAACTCACTATGTGTGTTATAGATAATGATGAGAAATTAGAAACGGTAATCCTCACCAATAATAGGGCATTAACTCTGCAACATTTATAAGCTGGAATATTTTACATGTTTAAGAAAACAAATCTATGTGGAAAAATATTCATAATATAGATTTAAGAGAAAAAGACAGGTTATAACCTGTAGAATATGATCTCATAGAGATTGAAAACAACAATAACAACAACACAAATAAAACTGGAAACAACCAAACTGTTAGTTATCTCTGGGAGGGATGTTTGTGGATAAGTTTTTTTTTTTTTTTCTTAAAATTTCCTTGTGTACAAGAAAATTTGAGATTTTTCCATACTGGTTATGCCTAACTATTGTAGCAAAAGAAAAAAAACCTCTTTGAAAAGAAAAAGGAGGGTGGCACCTGTGACTCAAGGAGTAGGATGTCAGTCCCATATACCAGAGGTGGCAGGTTCAAACCCAGCCCCAGCCAAAAACTGCAACAACAACAAATTAAAAAAAAAAAAAAAAAGAAAGAAAGAAAGAAAAAGAAGAAGAAAACACTGCAGTATCCCCAATTGAAAAAGAAGCTATATTTTATCTATGGAAGAAATGAAGGCTATCGTGAAGGAAGATGGGTATGATTAATTTATACAAATTAAAAAAAAAGTTCACAACTGAACAAAAGAAGAAAACTTCTGGCTTGGCACCTGTAGTTCAGCAGTTAGGGCGCCGGCCACATATACCAGGGCTGGTGGGTTTAAATTCGGCCCGGGCCTGCCAAACAACATTGACAACTATAAAAACAAACAAACAAAAAAAAAAAAACAAGGGCAATGCCTGTGGCTCAGTAGGGTGCTGGCCCCATATACCAAGGGTGGTGGGTTCAAACCCGGCCCCGGCCAAACTGCAACAACAACAACAAAAAAAAAGCTGGGCGTTGTGGTGGGCGCCTGTAGTCCCAGCTACTCAGGAGGTTGAGGTGAGAGAATTGCCTAAGCCCAAGTGCTGGAGCTTTCTGTGAGCTGTGATGCCACAGCACTCTACCAACGGTGATATAGTGATACTCTGTCTCTTAAAAAAAAAATTAGCCAGACATTGGGGTGGGTGTCAGTAGTCCCAGCTACTTGGGAGGCTGAGGCAAGAGAATGGCTTAAGTCCAAGAGATTGAGGTTGCTGTGAGCTGTGACACCACGTCACTCTACCAAGGGTGACATAGTGATACTCTGTCTCAAAAAAAAAAAAAGAAAACCTCACCAAAAAGGAAACAAACACGATGGGAAAACATTACATAGAAAATATAATTCAGAACAAATGTCCTATTCCATCCACTTAAGATGTACTACTAATAATGTGGGGAGTTGTTACCAGTGTTGGTGGTTGACACATGAGGAAATAAAAGCATCTTATTTGGTTAATTGAACAACTTTCTAACCATGAGAGAAATGAATCTGAGAGCAATTGGAAGATCTCACAGGGACAAAAGATAGAAATTAGGAAATCACATAAAAAAATAAAGTCACTGTAAAAAAGAGAAATCATAAAATCCCATGGTAGGAAGGCTGAGGCAGTACCAGGTGTTTACAGCAGAGGTCTGTTCTAATTACAGTGTGCCCAGGTTCTACTGGTGCCTAATATTTCTTTTTTATTATTTTATTATTTTTTATTTATTTTTATTTATTATTTATTTATTTAGTTTTGAGACAGAGTCTCACTGTGTCACCCTTGGTAGAGTACTGTGGCATCACAGCTCACAGCAACCTCAAACTCTTGGGCTTAAGCCATTCTCTTGTCTCACCCTTCCAAGTAGCTGGAACCACAGGCTTCTGCCATGACACCTGGCCTTTTTTTTTATTGCAAGTGTCATTGTTGTTCAGCTGGGCTGGGCTGGGTTCAAACCCACCAGCCTTAGTGTATGTGGCTGGTGCCATAACCACTGTGCTACGGGTGCCGAGCTGTGGAGGCTAATATTTTAAATATTAGTCCTAGAAACACGTGTTCATATAAACCTGGTATGATATGTAAATTGGGCCTGGTCCTCCCAGACCCAGAGAGAAGTCTGCCAATGTGTGGGTAAAGCTATAACATCACTTATAATATCATTCGTCTCCATTCTCATACTCTTGAAAAACATACACGAAAGAAATAATGTTAAAGGAAAGGAGGAGTTGTTCTGAGATGCTTGCCTCAGTGCTGTTTCTACTAGCAAACATTGAAAATAGTCTGCTGTCCACTGTTTGGGGATGGGGCATACTCTAATAAACTCACATGTGCGTGGGGTTTCTGTGAAGCCCTCTTCATATCAGATTTCTCATGTGAGCTCCACCAACTCCCCCAGCCCCACGGGTGGGGAGTACATAGTTCTTCACAGGTGGGCTACCTACTATTATAGGCCAGACATGAGATATCAAGACCCAAGGTCAATTAATATAGTGCCAATTAGGAAGTCTTTATTAAAGAAAGATTGAACGGCCAGCTGTTCCCCTAATATGGATAGCAGCCCCGACCATCGGTAGAGTTCAGCTTATAGAATGTGGGCTGATGCAATCTTGGGTGAGTTTATGTTTATGTTTATGATCAGAAAATTGCAGAGGCAGGTATTGTTTAAATGCTTACAGGGTATACAATAAAAATAATCACAGACATCCAGTCACGTTGGTTTTAGTCATTCCTTCTAACAGTATCTTCCTAGCCACCATATCTGGTTGGGCCTCTCAGTATGGTGGGGGTCGCGGAGGGTAGATTGGAGCAGTGAGGACTGGTTTCTGTAGCTCAGGCTTCTCAGCACCGCTACCTCTGCCTCCACTTTTTCCCGTCTGCCTCCTGTAACATTTCATTAAACAGTAAACAGTTTATTATGATTTCTTACGCACTTACACTATACTTAATGTCTAATGCTTTCTACTGTTTAACATTTACTAATCTTTTTGTTATCTATTTTAACTACTCCTTAGTAACTTCCCTAAACCACTGTTAAGAAGTCTCCCTCCTGCTATTGATGGTGTCTTGCTGATTTAGCAAGAATTTAAGGGTGAAGCAAAAAGGAAGGCAACCGGGTGTGTGTGTGTGTGTGTGTGTGAGAGTGACAGGACTTTTATCTCATCTCACTACTTGGCCAAGGCCACTCAAAGCTTGGTGTCTGCTCTACCACTGCTTCAGCATGTGGCTGTGTGTTTGTCACATCATATTCACATGTGTATCACGTTTCATCTGGGAGCATGTGAGTTCCATGAGGGAGGGTCTTTGTTTCCTGCTGCATCTCAGGCACCTGCAACTCATAGCAGGCATCCTGTCAACACTTACAGATAAATGAATGGATGCTGCTTACTGTGATGGAATACACCCAAGTTAGTAGACGTGACCATTGAAAACCACATTAATACACAGAATAGTGAGCAGACAGTGCCGAGAGTCACAAGGAAAGAGGCACACATGCTTTGTGACAGTGCCCCACGCACGTTATGTGCACAGAGGCAGCAAGAATCACTCACCCCACCGAG
Organism: Loris lydekkerianus; assembly: GCA_963574355.1. Taxonomy (NCBI): domain Eukaryota; kingdom Metazoa; phylum Chordata; class Mammalia; order Primates; family Lorisidae; genus Loris; species Loris lydekkerianus. Next base: position 7,881 of record CAUYPK010043211.1, on the reverse strand, counting down.
GCTGAGTTCTGCAAGAAGGTCAGTGCTGAGGTTTCAACAGCAGGGGAGTGCTGCCCACCAGGGAAGAGCTGCCTTCCTGCTGGCAATGTCCTAAAGAAAATGATGTGGAAAGAGGGCTAAGATCGAACCTGAGGAGATCTGCAGGTCTTCTGACACCCCAAGAGCTGTGGTTCTGATGTGCTTGAAACAACTAGCAAGTGAAGACAGACTGTGCAAAGCTGTGTGTGGACACCCCAGAGAGGCCTGAGAGGGGCATGGTCTGTGGGTCAGGGAGGGATCCCAGAGAGAAGATCTTGGTGCCGGCCTCGAGGCTATGGAGGAGGGGATGTGTGTGCACGTGGTGTGGGACACACACACATGGACGTGGCAGTGAGTGCTGCAGGGTGTGGGAACGAACCTCCGCTTAAACACAGAGGCAGAGATTGAAAACAGAACCCTGGTCTAGGAGTTCGTTAGCACTCATGGCAGCAGAGCTGGACAATGGGTGTTCTTATCCTAGCTTTTAGGCCATAGACAAGAGGTGGCCTTGGCACATTATAAGTAAGGCTAGCCCTGACTCAGTGGGAGGGACCAGAAGGGGTCGGAACTAGTCAGCATTCAGGGCTCAGTGCTTCGCCGTCGCTTTCCTGCTAATCCCTTGTGTGCAGCACCAGAGGCATTGGGTGACTCACCTCCTCCGTGCCACCCTCCATGGAGCCTGCCAAAGGAGAGCCTCAAAAAGTCAGGGTCACTCGGGGCGTGTGCTGATGGCCGCATCTTCTGGGTTCTGTTATGTGGCCAGGGTCTGGCAGGGTCTGGGCCTTCTCTTCACTGCTCTGGTTCATCCGCACACAGCTGTGGTGTGTCCTCCCTGTTTGCAGTGCTAGCCTGAGTCACCCACTACCACTCACTTGCCCCTCGGCTGCTGTGTCCCACTCTTGGTTTTCCCAGTGACCAGTGTGGTCACTTGCTCTGTTATCTTTTAATTGTGTGGTTTTGGGATTTGGCACATGCTGTTGCTTTTGGGGTCTTTTCTTAGTGACGATGATGATGCTGGGAGATGGTGATGCCTCACTCTCTGTCCCAGTGACACAACAGAGAATGTCCCATGTGTGACCCAGCCCCCAGGTCCCTTCTCTCTGGGGACAGAGAGACGACTCCTGCTATCTTCACCTCCACTTTGCTGTTGAGGTCTGGACTATTCCCCTGGTGGTGGGGGGAAGGACAAGACCATGTGAGCAAAGTGGAGGGCGGCAGTGAGGAGCAGCCTACATGATGCTCCTTGGTAGATTCCAGCTTCAGGCTCTTCATGGGGCTGGAGACTTTGTTTTACCTTCTCTGTGTTCCCAGCTTGTCTGTAGCACTCCTGGCTCTCTCTTCTCACTGGCGCAGAGAAAATAGTGGTGACCATGGTGAGGGGATTGGTTTCAACCTGTAGCTCATCAAGGTCATGGGGATGATGGAGACGGTGAGATGTGTGATCTGCCTCCCCAGCCCCTATTTATTCTCTGGCCCACCCCCATCCACATTTGGACATTCCTTCTCACTACATTCAGTCTCTGTGCTTGGGGTAGGCTCCAAGGTGACCATACGAGCCAAGCCCAGGCTGATGGCCTGCCATTGTATCCCCACCCTGGCCACAGTGGGTCATGATCCCATTCATGAATGGGTCAGAGCCAGTGAGATGCCAGGAGACTTTTGCTGGAATTGTCTCAAGAGAGGCAGGTGTTTTTTCCACTAGATGTGCTGTGTCCATCTACCACCTGGACCACCATGGTAGATGGCAGAGCTCTGAAAGAGGAAAATAAATGTAGTCTTGAGGACATCAATTAAGCCCTTAATCTTAATATGTGTGAAGTGAGACCTATTTCTAAATTGCGTTTTCTGTCACTTCCAACCAAGAATGTCCTGAAGTTATAACCCTATGACATTTGAGTCAAGGTCACCTCATCAATATGCTCAAAGATTGCATGACTTTTTTTTTTTTTTTTTTTTTTATGACACAGAGTCTCTCTCTGTCACCCTGGGTAAAGTGCAGTGGCACCATTTTAGCTCAGTGCAACCTCAATCATATGGGTTCAAGCTATCCTCCTGCCTCAGCTTCCCAAGTAGCTGGGACTATAGGCACTTAGCACCATACCTGGCTAGTTCTATGTTTTGTAGAGATGGGGTCTCTTGCTTAGGCTGGTCTTGAACTCCTGAGCTCAAGAGATCATCCCATCTTGGCCTCCCAAAGTGTAGTAGTATAGGCATGAACCACTATGCCCAGCTCCAAGATTGCATGACTTTGAAATAAATTTGGGTGTTTTGCTTTTATGGTAGGGTGCGGCTGGATCTTTGTTATGATCGGCTCTCTGGTTCAGACTGTATTAAGACTACTTTAAATTGTTCATTGTTGGAATCCACCAGTCTCAGGTCAGAAACCCATAATCCATATGTTGTCCTATAGAGGCCAACAAGTTGAGTATATAAGGTTACTTGATCCAACTCTTTGGATAGGCGGGGAGAAACTTTCAGTCATTCATCAATTCCTGAAATTGTTCTCTAGCATTGGGTAGTGGGTAGAGGACTCCTGGTCGTCTGGGCTTCTAGTCTTAGGGTAAGTTCCTTGAGAGGACAGAACTCTAGAGAGGACAGCTCTTTCCAGGCTCTGCAGATATTACAGCACAGTCATCATTGTCAGAGTCATGGGCCCAATCCTGTTGTTCCCACGCTGCTGCCACTCAGTGCTTTGCTTCATGGTAAAACTTCCAGGAATGGGTTTAGTGGTGGTTGCTTGTGCGCGTATTTTTGTGTGTTGGGTTTTGGGGATACTCTTTGATCAGATCAGCTAAGAGCATGGGTCATTTGCACTGCCAGCTTTTTTTACTTACATTCTGCCTCTTTTCTGGTTCCTACAGACGTTCAGCCTTCAAAACTGTGCAAAAATGATTGGGCATGAGGCCCTATCAATGCCAATAATCTCTGTAAGTCAGCTGTGTGTGCACATGGACCCAGTGAGAATGAAGGTGCCTGTGGTCCAGAATATGGATCCTGAGGCGGGCAGGTCTGTGTCCCTCACAAACCTGTGTAATTCGAGACAGGGAGGAATGAGTGGGGATCAGGTTTCTTTTTTCTCTTGAAGACCAACGGGTGGACGTGTCACTGACTCCCCTCCTCCATGTTTGTTTCCCATTCCCCATCTTTCTGCTTCATCACCCCGTGTAGGTGATGCATTCTGGATCCTTGTCTTGCCATATAATTTGACTATTTATTTGTTTATTTGGTCTGTCAGCCTTTCCTTTCTCTCTAGCCTGAGACTTACAGGCCAAGACTGTGCCTTACCTCCCTGTCACCACCTGGGGGTCTCTCATAGAACCTGCTCATAGTGAGTTTGGTACGGCCCTGCTGATCCTTGGGCCTTTATTGTCATGGGGATGGGGCTGGGCCCGTGGGTGTGAAGGCAGTGACTGAGGGCAGAAGGTAGGTGTGGAAGGGGAGGTGCAGGTGGGGTGGCCGGGACAGTGGGAAGTGTCCATGGAAAGAAGAAGGCTTCAATTCCTGCTCTTTTGTTTGAGGGGTGTTCAGACACCTCAGTAGCTGCACTGAGGCCTCAGTTGGAGGAACCTGGATTCATGGCTTGATGTGGAAGCTGGGGACTTGGAAGCAGAAGCAAACACAACCAAGATATGTTGCCCTGCAGGTCCTAGGCCCTTTCCCTGGGCGAGCCCTGGTAAGTGGTCTACGTCCTGCCCATGGGTTGTGAAGGATATGGAGCAAAGGACGTGCCCTTGCCCTTCTTGGGTAGAGAGCATGGTGGGCTGTCTGCAGCTGCATCCTCGGGGTTTTAGGGAGATGGGATCTTGAAGACCTGGCCCTGCTCCCAAAGTAGCTCCACTGACATAGGCCTTGATCCCTACTGCCTCTGCTTCCTCCTGCCTGTTCCTGGGAGCCTTTTCACCATGGGCCCCAGCATGTTGGCATCATGCTGGGTTACTGACTAGGGAAGGAACTCACAGCTCAACTCACTAGTGGTGTAATTTTACCCCCTCTACTCGATTGAGATGGGCTGGGACTCTCACAGGCTGGATCCCACGCCTGCCTCTGTGTGTGTGTGTGTGTGTGTGTTTGTGTGTGAGAGAGAGAGAGAACTCTTAGGAAGGGGGCAGAAGATGGGTGGGAAGTCACAGACACACTCCTCTCTACTGCCCCGTCTGTAGCCCTGAGGATGCTGTCTGTCGTGGGAAGGGAGCAAAGTGCAGAAAGTGAAGTTCTCCCAGGACTTCTCACTTCTAGGAGTATACTGTGGGGAGGGGAAACCAATGCACAATAGCTTCTTCTTGGCTGCCAAGTGTGCAGGCATGCACAGGCAGCTGGGCCTGGCCCCTGACCCAAGCGCCTGGGGTCATGCTAAGAGACTTGCTGTCTCTATGACTTGGGCACATCATCTCTCCTTTTGCTATCTCAACTTTCTCATCTGGAAAATGGGTGTCTTATAACCCTGACCCCACATGAGTATGAGGAGCCCTTGGGTGAGGCAACACTGTAAACTGTAATGCTCCTTGCCAGGGGGATCATGGACATGGTCACGATAGTGCACAAGGGCCCACACTGAAGTGCCAGGGGTCCACAGAGGGACAGGAAAGGCTGCTCTAAGGAAGGCAGTTTGGTTAACACAAGCGCCTTTGGTCTTTGTCCTCCTGCACTGGCTACAAGAAACCAGGATCCCAGCAGGATTTGGGGTGGTTGGTGTAGGTGAGGCTGCAGGGGATGGAGAAACAGGCCAGGGAGCAGATTCCTCATGGCCTCCTGTCCCTTGTCCCTGGTCTCAGAGCTGGTTCCTTTCCAGACTGGCAGGAACTATGGGGTTCCTGGACCTCAAAGTGTGATATTTTTATGGAGGTGGCTTTAGGGGACTCAGGAAGAAAACAGGGCCTCTGGCATTCTTTCAGTCTTGGCCACCCCTAAAAAATACGATGAGATGCAGCTAATGAGAAAGAACAACAGGTCTCGCTCAGTGTGACCTAAAATAGCCTGGCGTTTAAGCTCTAACCAGGATGGAAATGGGGACGGGTAATTGAAAACATGAGATGTCTCTCTGCCAGAATGGCGGGGAGCCCGCTGCAATCTCTGAGGCAGGCGCACTGGGGGGATCTGGAAAGAGGCCCCTGGGACCTCCTGGGTTTCCCAGTTTGGCAGGGTTGGGGCCCAGCTGAGTGGACCCCTCAGCCTCCAGCCCCCTCTCTGCTCAGCAGGTCAGCATGGGGTTGACCTGCCCATGTGACTCTCATGGGGAAGAGTCTTGGGCCCAGCGCCACCAGAGGTCACAAATTCCATCATCCTGACCTCTTGGAGAGCAGAATAGACCAGCTTCCCCTGCCCCCCAGCCCTGTGAACACCCCAGCTTGCCTGGTTTTGGCCCTACATGGACTCTCTGGGAGACATTCGCCCAGCCCTCCCACCTCGGGCAGAGACTGACGCCAACGTCCAGTGCAGAAACGTCACAGAGGCAATGCCAAGAGCTGTTCTTCCTCTTCCTCCCTCCTTGACCTGGATGGACATGGATCCCATGAGTCGGCCAAGGAGTAAAAGCATGCTGGTGCCACTCTGTGCTGGCCTTGACTCCAGTCTGGGCTGGTGCTGCTCTGTGATGGCCTATGACTCCAGTCTGGGCTGGTGCCACTCTGTGCTGGCCTTGACTCCAGTCTGGGCTGGTGCTGCTCTGTGATGGCCTATGATGACTCCAGTCTGGCTAGGGGGAGGGGGTAGAGCAGGAGAGAGGAGAAATAAGGTTGAGAGAGAGGTTAAAGTTTTGGCACTAAAAGTCCAAAAACCCAGGAAAACTGTCATCCAGGGAGAACTTGGAGGTTGGTCATCCCACCTCATTGAAGATCCCAGAGTCTGATCCTCAGGGAGCCCAGTGTGCCCTTGGCACTGGTGTTCCAGGTGACTCACACATGGGCACAGAGCTGCCAGTGGGCAGAACTAGGAGGCAAACACGAGCCCAGGGTGCTTTGCCCCTATCCTGCATTTCTCAGGTTGTTCCATGAGAAGGGACATCCAGGTCTGTCCATGATCTTGGCCAAGACTTTTCTCAGGATGGATGTGGTGATGGAACAGCAGAAAGAGGCAGGAGAGAGGTGAATTATGAGCCCTTGAGGGATCAAAGAATAAGGCCCTGCAGCACACTCTGGCTCAGGGCTATGGGATCCCAAGAGGGGACAGACTCAATCTCTGTCCTCAAGAAGTTGACGCTCCTAAGAAAAATGCAGCAGGCTTGCCTGACCAAGGTGCCACTCTATGCCACCTATACACACACACACACACACACACACACACATATACATATCAGGGAAAAATAGAGGAAGGATGTGCCTTCTCAAGATTGCGTTAGTCTCACTTCTCCGAAACTTAGTAAATGTAGAATATAATTGTCTTAATACCATAACTAAGAAAATGCCAGGAAGGCAATGTTAACCAGTGTGATGAAAATATGTCAAACTGTTTATAAAACCAGCGTATGGTGCTCCATGATCACATTAATGTACACAGCTATGATTTAATATTAATTAAACAAAAAGAATGTACATGTATTTGTTCAAGAAATATTTATGGAATATAAATCCTTAAACATGGTGTTCTCTCTGGAATATATTTCTTTCTCCCTTTCTTATCTTCCTTCACCCCCACATCCCAATTCCATCCATTTCCAGGTCTCAGCTTAATGAACAGTATTTACTGAACACTGGAGCAATCACCATTCTAAGCACTTTGCACTGCTTTTTATTAAAATCCATCTAATCGCCATGAAAACCATATGATTCTAATATACCCATTTTACAGATGAGGAAACTGGTCAACTTGCTTGCCCAGTGGCACATGGTGCAGCTGGAGTGAAACCTTTCCTGATCCCCACTGCCCTGATCCTTCACCCCCTGTGGTTAGTCCTTGTTGTGGCACTTGTCACCATTGCCTTGTCTGCCTTCTCCATGAAACAGAGTCCTTGGAGTGCTGGGCTCTTTCCTGCTGTGTTCCTCATGCTAGGCATTTAGAAGGAGCTTGGTAAATGAATAAATGAATGACTTGATTGGTGAATGATCTGTCTCAATGGCCAAGGGAACTCTGGGGCTGAGGTCTGTAGTGAAGGCTTTTGTCTTGTCACTGTGGAGTAGCGCAAACTGGCAGTGTTGGGCCAAGAGGCTCCTCCTGAGCACAGGAGAAACCCAACCCTCCATTCTGAGATTGGGGAATAAACTGATATTTAATTACTAAAGGTTATGAGCTCTTTTGTTGTTGCTTGGAATGGAATGAGATATTTTCAAGAATTCTGAGGATAAAACAGATTTGGAGGAAATTGCATGACGTGCTGATGTCTCCAGGCAAGTTGGAGCGAGCAAAGGCACAAGGGATGAGGAAGCTGCCCTCGCCTCACTTCTGAACCCAGGTGTGCAGCCTCACTGTACCCAGGTGTGCAGCCTCACTTCTGAACCCAGGTGTGCAGCCACACTGTACCCAGGTGTGCAGCCTCACTGTACCCAGGTGTGTAGCCTCACTTGTGAACCCAGGTGTGCAGCCTCAATTCTGAACCCAGGTGTGCAGCCTCACTTCTGAACCCAGGTGTGCAGCCTCACTGTACCCAGGTGTGTAGCCTCACTGTACCCAGGTGTGTAGCCTCACTTCTGAACTCAGGTGTGCAGCCTCACTTCTGAACCCAGGTGTGCAGCCTCACTGTACCCAGGTGTGCAGCCTCACTTCTGAACCCAGGTGTGCAGCCTCACTGTACCCAGGTGTGCAGCCTCACTGTACCCAGGTGTGCAGCCTCACTGACCCAGGTGTGCGGCATCACTGTGCCCAGGTGTGCAGCCTCACTGTACCCAGGTGTGCGGCATCACTGTACCCAGGTGTGCGGCCTCACTGTGCCCA
>CAUYPK010043209.1:0-13858 GCA_963574355.1 Loris lydekkerianus | reverse complement strand
TCTAGCATAGCAGTATGAAATCTAAAGATCACATGTTGCTTTGAATTATTACGTAAACTGGTATGTTTTATAAAGTTTTATTGTTCAATCAGCCTTATTATGTTAAATGGAATTTCTAATCTAGCATAGCAGTATGAAATCATAGAAAGCCAAATTTTATTCTGTATTGCCAGCTGTTTAAAACTCTGTAGTCACTTCTGGTCCTGTAGATCACAGAGACATCATTTTATGTAGGTAAAATGTTTAAACTAATTCATTTGCTGTGTAAATACAGATGTGTTTGACATTTCTAGAGGCTGGTGCTGTGTGGTGTGATTAGTGTGCCAGAGACTTTATACGCAGTTTTGATGTGTGCTTTCCTGGCTCCCTCGGATGTCTGCAGTGCGGTGTGGTCAGGGTCTTGGCTTTCTGAGGAGCAGTTACTTTGTTTTCTGCCCACATACTGCGTTTTCATGATGGTGACTCAAAGAGAAAACACAGAAAGGTTTTGTAAACAGGCAGTTTATGCAACTGTTAAGAGCTTGGGCTTTGGAGTTGGTAAAGCCTGAGTTTGATCCCCAAGCTCTGTTACTTTAGTTTTATTTATAAATAGAGATCAAATACTGGGAGTTTTAATGACCATGGCTTTGCCAAATTCTACTTACTGAATACTTTGCAAGCCCTCCCAACCTCCCCCTTCCCCCAACTTACTGTTCCTTATCTTCAGAATTGTCATGGCTTTTCTTGGCTTTTTGATCTCGCAAATATACGGGTTGAGCACGAACTTTATTGCCATCCTATATATGTGTGTGTGTGTGTGTGTGTGTGATGTATATATGTATACATATATATATATAATGCATATAAATAGCCATAAACTTAAAAAACATCGTTTGGATGAGTGTGGTGGTTAATGCCTGTAATCTTAGCACTTTGGGAGGAGTGAGCAAGAGGATTACCTGAGGCCAGCCTGGACAGCAAGCAAAATCCTGTCTCTAAAAGAAAAAAAATAAATAACTGGATAGGGACATGTGCTAGTAAGGCAGGCGGATCACCTGAACTTAGGAGTTAGAGGCTGGAGGAAGCTATGACCATGCCACTGCATTCTAGTCTTGTGACAGAATGAGACTCTGTCTCAGAAATAAATGAATAAATAAATAAAATTAGTTTTTACATTCCATAAAATATTTTTGTTGGGATTTTTATGGGAATTAATCTAAATATTTATTTCATTTGGAAATGATTGACATCTTTATGTTGCTGTGTCTTAGCTAACATCCTGTAAGGTTTTATGGAAATTAATGAGATGTTCTATGAAATAGGCTTAATCTAGTGGCAAGAGCCTGTCTCTACTAAAAATAGAAAAGTTAGTGAGATGGCCTGCCAGTAGTCTAAGCTACTTGGGAGGCTGAGGCAGGAGGATCACTTGAGCCCAAGAGTTTGAGGTTGCTGTGAGCTAGGCTGATGCTGCAGCACTCTAGGCTGATCAACTGTGAGATTGTCTCCAAAAAAAAAAAAAGCAATTAGCCACTTAATAGAGCAGTCCTACTTCTGAGGATTTATTCCATAGATAAATCTACATGCATATGAAATGACTTAAGTCAACATTATTTGGTAACTCTTAGGAAGGAAACTAGGTAGAGAGGACATCAGTAGGAGACGAGACTTAATTTTTTTTTTTCTTTTTTGAGACAGAGTCTCACTGTGTCACCCTTGGTAGGGTGCTGTGATGTCACAGCAACTTCAAACTCTTGGGCTTAAACGATTCTCTTGCATCAGCCTCCCAAGTAGCTGGGACTACAGGCGCCTGCACAACACCTGGCTGTTTTCTTGTTGCAGCCATCATTGTTGTTTAGCAGGCCTGGGCTGGGTTCGAACCCATCACCCTTGGTGCATGTAGCTGGTGCCGAAACCACTGAGCTACGAGTGCAGAGCCAGGAGACTTAATTTTCACTTTTATGCTTTTGTACCTTATGAATTTTGAACCATGTGAGTGATTACCTATCCAATGGATTAATATCAAATTATTCACTTACTCCCTCACCGTAGTTTCCATCTCTCTATCGTCTTCATCTCTGCCCACCCCTTGTTTTTCCTAATCCTCCTACTGCGTTTTACATGCTCTGTTCTTTGTGCTAGAAGGCTGATGTTGGATGTCTTGTCAGACAGTTGAAATGTTTCTTTCTGTACATGGCCTGTGTTTCAGGTTTGCAGTTGGGTTTGATCTTCAGTCCTATCTGTAATCTTCCTGTCTATCTTAAAAGAGGGCGCCTTGGATCTAGATTTCTTTGAGGCTGCATCAGAGGCAGAGTTGCTTCAATTGCTGGAGGCTTTCGCAGGCCAGTCGTAGGCTGACAGCTCCATGTCTAAGAGCCGGGGTCCTTGAGGCTTTGTTTCCCCCATCCACTTAAATTCAATGTAGTCTGTGAATGAACTCATTATTATGATTTCAGATTATTTTACTTGGGTGATTATAAGCACAATTTATCTTGTTTTATTAATTTATGTTAGGCGAGAGTGTGTACCCCAGTGGCTACCCCACAGCCTACGCCGCCTCACTCACCTTCATCATCTCCTCAGGAGCGTGTGTTGGTGAAAACTCCAGATTCTTCTCCCTGTGATTCAGATCATAATGTGGCTCTTCCTGCAAATGAAATGTTTGCCGAAAAAGGTAGAAACCTTATTTCTATAACTCCGTTTTAATTTTAGCAACTACTAAAAAAGATTTTGTGATTTGTTCTATAAGATGCTTTGTCGATTAATATGTACATACATACTGAGTGCTTACTAGGTTTTCTTGCAAAGAAACTGAGGTGTTCATTGCAAATTCTAGAGTACAAAATGTAACGGATGCTTAGACCACTTTAATATGTATATGGAAAGTGCATCATGGCGACCCACTGTGCCCCTGCGAACCTGGCGCTGTGAGTGGCGCTGACCCCACCCACCATGGCCTGCAGCCTGCACTTGGCCTCCACGCCCACTGTGTTCTGCCTGTGGCCCTGGTAGCTGGGAGCTGGGGCCATCTGGACATTCCCCAGGGGACCTGCTGTGCTCACACTGCATAAATTCACAGAGAAACATGAATGGGTGACAGAAGATAATGGTGTTGGAACAGTGGGGAGTAGCACTTTTGCACAGGAAGTTTTGGGAGATGTTTACACTAGTACCTGAAGTTGGGACAAAATTAAACAAGATGAGTTTAGTGCTTGGGAATGTGTGAAAGCTGCTAGTGAACTCTATTCTCCTTTATCAGGAGAAGTAACTGAAATTAATGAAGCTCTGGCAGAAAATCCAGGACTTGTCAACAAATCTTGTTATGCAGATGCTTGGCTGATCAAGATGACCCTGAGTAACCCTTCAGAACTAGATGAACTGATGAGTGAAGAAACATGAGAAATACGTAAAACCTATTGAGGAGTGATGATGGAACTCCTAAATAAACTAGTGTGAAATAACTTAATCCAGCATAGTTGTCTTTAATTAGTGGTGGGTACGTGACTTAACATAGCAACTATTCTCAACACTGCTAATGAAAGAATGTAGTCCTTAACTTTCTAATGGTTGTAGATAAACAAAATATGCATCTTTTTCAAAATATCCTGTGATTTTTACACTAGGCTCTAGTGTTCAGAATTCACAAAATTATCCATGGTAAAAACTAGTTATAAAAATTATGTAATGAAAGGATAACCATGTTATCTTAAGCCTTATATAATATGGTAACTTGCTTACATCCATACCAGGATTTGAGGTGAAATACTTAATGACCTTTCCATTGGAATTAACTAGGAGTGAAGAAGTTCTTCTTGGTTGTACAATGATAGTATCTTAATTTTGTAATACTCTACATTTGCTGGTGCTATTTTTATACAGCAAGCAACAGCTTTGCAGCAAAATAATAAAATACTCAACTTCATTTAAAAATATGTATGTAGTGGTCTTAAAAATGATGACGTCTTTTCAAGTTTTTTAATTCTTTACTAAATTAATTTAGGAATTTTCCCTTTAACGACTACCATCATCATTGTTGTTATTATCATTGCCATTATTTACATGCCAAAATATCAAGGGATATCTGGAGCAATATATCTTACCTTTCTTTGGAGTTGTTTACTGACTTTTACCTTTTTCTGTCTTTCTAAAAAAAATGTTTAGGAAATGATAAGCCTGCTATCATGCTTATCACTACTCCAGCAGTTACTCCTACTACAACACCGCCCCCAGCAGCACCTCTTACCCCGACTTTGTCAGAAATTTCCATTGATAAATTGAAGGTGTCGAGCCCAGAGCTTCCCAAGCCATGGGGTGAGGGAGACCTGCCGCTGGAAGAAGAGAACCCTAACCCCCTTCAAGAAGAACGCCTTCCCCTGACAGCCATGTGAGTGGGAACATGTTCCTAGTGACTGCACAGCCCAATTTACGTTTCACTCATATGACTTGCTGAAAACCAAGCTTTATAAACTACCACTTTTACTGGAAAAAAAAAAAAAAAAAAGAAATTGTAGGCCGGGCATGGTGGCTCATGCCTATAATCCTAGCACTCTGGGACACCAAGGTGGGTGGATTGCTTGAGCTCATGAGTTCAAAACCAGCCTGGAGAACCCCCTGTCCCCGTCTCTATTAAAAATAGAAAAACGGAGGCAAGAGGATTGCTTGAGCCCAAATTGGAGGTTGCTGTGAGCTATGATGTCACAGCACACTGCTCAGGGCAATAGCTAGCGACTCTGTCTCCAAAAAAAAGAAAAAAAGAAATTGTATATGTTTAAAGTTTAAAAAAAATTTTTTTTCTTTTTTTTTCGTTAAATCATAGCTGTGTATATTAATGCAATCATGGGGTGCGATGTGCTGGTTTTATATATAATTTGAAACATTTTCATCCAACAGGTTAACATAGCCTTCAGGGCATTTTGTTAGTTATTGTGTTAAGACATTTGTGTTTTACATTTAGTAAATTTCACATGTACCCTTGTAAGTTTTTAAAAATTTTTATCAAATTTATTTATACCTTTACCTTAAGAGGTTTAAATATGAAAATGAAGAAATCTATCGTATTATTAATAAAGTAGAAAACACTTTCTCCCCATTGTGGATCCTTTACCATGATCAGTTAACTTTTGCCTCACTGTATCTCCCCATGTAGATTTACTTAATGGCTAGAAGAGCTTTCAAGATAGCCTGTGATAAAAGCATAAAAATAATTTTAGAAAAATCTTATTAATTAATTAATACAGATTATAGAAATATTTTGCTAAAGACACATAGTACCTTTGAATCTGTTTTTTATACCAAAATAATTATAGTGACCGAATAAGTTCAAAATATTCTTTATCTTTTTAGCGTGATGTCTGTGGCTCAGGATGAAGAGCCTGACAGTGCCGTGGGTCTCCCTGCTCAGCCTGTACCTCCTGAGCCAGCTCCCTTTGCAACATCTCCTGCTGCCCCCAAGTTGCCTTCCCCCCTCCAGATGCCAAGTTCTGACTCATCAACACTGGAAAGCACCTTGAGTGTCACCGTCACTGAAACAGAAACTTTAGATAGACCCATCTCCGAAGGAGAGATTCTATTTAGCTGTGGTCAAAAATTGGCTCCCAAGGGTAAGTTAATTTGTATTAATTGCTTTCACTGATTAGCTATGATAATTCCTTAAATAATACATTTCTGTTTAAAGTGTTTTTACTTAATTTTTAAAATTTAACAAGGCAAAGTAGAAAGACGAGGGGCTCTGCAATTTAGTTACCTTTCCTTGATCTTAATTTCCAATCCCAACTTCCAGAAATATTACCATTCTTGGTAGTTTCAGACGTGTTCTTCCAGTCTTTTTTTGTTTATGCATACTTCAACAACTAAATACTTGTGTATGTGTGTTTACCTTTAAAAACAGAATTATCCTATACATACTGTTTTGAAACCTGAAATTTTTACTTAAGAATATATCATGGACATTTCTCAATATCAGTATGTGTGGATCTCCCACAGTTTCTCTGATGGCTGTGTCATCTATTTAAACTTAGTAGAGGCATTTAGGTTGTTTTCACTGTTCCCAGACCGGCTCTCTAGCGACCATCCTCGCATATGTATCTTCTGTGCACTTACCCCATAACTTCCATAGAGTACACTCCCAGAAGAGGCATTCCGAGTCCACTTTAGAATTCCAATACACAGCCAGCATACTCTCTGGAAAAGTTTTTAGCTGTTAATTTTTATCTGTTTTTAACTGCATTAACAGTATATATAGTTGAAACAAAAATCTCATGTTTGTTATAAATCTCACCTTCTAAAAAACTGTTGAGATTGAGTAGTTTGTAAGTTGCTTGTTTATGAACGTTGCCCGTATTCCCACTGCTGGATAAATTTAAATGGGGTGTTCTATGGCTTTATGGTCACATTACTCACTAAGTTTATGTTTCTCCTTTTTCCTAAATTTTTACATTATAATTTTTAGTTTTAGGAGATGGAAGACTGTATCTAACGAATCTAAATGATAGTTTATCCAGCACCCTGCATGATGTTCTTGAAATGGTAAGGAGTAATCATTTCCAACACTGACTCTGACAGGAAGAACGCCTACGTGATCTTGTTGCTATTGAACAGTTTTTTCTCAGTTATTTGAGTTCTGAATACAAAATTTAGTATAACATTATGAAAGAATTTAATATTTCTTGCACATTTCATTATGTAGTTAATGATTGTGAGAATGAAAAAAATTATTAACTTGTGTGACTAAGCAGTTGAAAAAAATACACATTTAATGTAATTAGTAATGAGATCTAGCTCAGTGAAAATCGTCACCTGGATTTGTTGTCTTTATGATATTTTAAGCAGGATCTTAGCCATTTAAACCAACTTTCTTATAATACATTTGTCATTTTTTCCTAACCATGATTAGAGTTTTTTGTACTAATAAATGATTAAATTTAATGACTTAAAAAGAATTAAAAAATGAGATCCAGAGATACTAGCTGTCTAGTTATTATCTAACTGCATGGAAGAAAAAATTGGCATTTAAAAATAAAAAATTGTTAAGGAGTAGAAATGTTTACTTTTTATATTTTTTCAAACAACATAAGGGAAGGTAATTATATTCAACTGTTACCTACAGTTATCCATATCTTTTGCCGTTTCCTTAAAAAATGTTATTTCACATAGAAGAATGAAAATATTTCATTAAGGAGTTTTTTGATGAAATTTTAATGAGACCATTTTTAAACAGTGATTATTTATTGCAAGCAATTGGTTGAGTAGATTGTGAAGAAAGTGCAATTATTATTTTCATGAAATAATATGGAGAGAAGGCATAAATGACAGATCTTTGTTTTCAGAGAAGTATTTTACTGACATTTGGCCTATTTAGTGTGTTATTTTTTTTTATCTATTATTTTTACCTAATAGAACTTTTTCAGGTGCCAAAGCATGTTTAAGTTTCTTTAAACTAAATAGCTAAGTTGAACCAGGACTAAATTACAAGTTCTTTATTTTTTCACTTTTGAAACTAAATCTAATTTTGGTATTTTTTACTATGCTTCAATCATAGAAGATATGTAGATTTGTAGATATGCTATAAATTCATAATAAATGCAAAAGTTAAATCTGGAAAAATCCAGAATAACTTGAAATCCTGTATCAATTACACATTTATCTATATGTAGCTGGGGGATATGGGCTTGTGATCTGAAGTTAATAAACTCTATTTCATTAAAAATAAAATAATTTAAAATACTTCTAATGAATTTAAAGTAGATTTAAATTTATTAAATCCGTGTTTGCAAGAGAACCCAGTCTGTCTGACTCTGCTGCCCACAGTGTCTCTCATTATTGGGATAGGTCTGTTTTGAAGCATAAAGAGGCCTAATTAAGGTGTCCCAGGGAGGGTTTTCAGGACCTGCTCCTTGCCAGGGAAGCCAGATGTGCACAAAGGCAAGGGCATTGAGCCTCTGGATGCTTCAGTGCACCTGTGCAGTTTTCCCTTTGAGCCTGTGGTCTAGATCACAGTGTCAGCATCCCTGCCGGGCTTTGCCCTCGGTGCCGTGCTGTGGCCTTTCTCTGTCACTGAATGAATGTGAAGCAGGAACTGTGAGTGCCAGAGACTTGAGGACATGATGTGAGACATTTATGAATCACTGCAACTCAATTGCATGAGATAGAGGATATGATTTTATATTTTTTGCTTTTTTTTTGTTTGTTTGTTTTTTTGAGACAGAGTGTCACTCTGTCATACAGGCTAGAGTGCTATGGTATCACCCTAGCTCACAGCAACTTCAGACTCCTGGGCTCAAGTGATCCTGACTAGCTGGGATTACAGGTGCCTACACCCAGCTAATTTTTCTATTTTTTTGTGGAGACATTGTGTCACTCTTGCGCAGCCTGGTCCTCAGTGTTCCTCTCACCTTGGCCTCCTAGAGTGCTAAGATGACAGGTATGAGCTACCACACCTGGACCAATTTTACGTTTTTATAATCTTAATTTGAAATGTTACCAAATTACTCATATAGTTGTTTATAGTTGAGCCAAATGTAAAGGGGTTTTATGAAATGAAAATGAAACCTAGATGTAATTATTTATCTTTCCAAAAAATGCTAATAACATTTGATGACTGCTGACTTTTCACCAATCATGAATTGAGAAAAATGTAACTGTTTTGTAAGTGTTTAGCTGTATTGTCTGTCTTTGTGTCTTTTAGGAAGATGATTCTCCCAGTGAAGGACAAGTGATTAGGGTGCCCCATAAAAGGGTTCCTGCAGATGCAGTTCTTTCTCTTCTTGCTAAACAAAACCAGGAATCATTAATTTTACTGCAAGCAGACTATCATTCAGAGGTACTCTTTAATCTTAATGATTTTATTCGTTAGATGTAAACAACAAAAACTTAAAATCTTCCTACTATCAGTTAAACCATACAAATATTTAACTTACTCAGCAGTTGGAATTATAGTAACTTTAACCTGTAATCATAGAACTGTAGTTTTATAACTGAAAGGAATTTAGACCATTTATTTCAACCTTCTTGTTCTGTGGTAGAAAAAACTGAGGCCTTGTGAACATCATTTATTCTTTCTGCAGCCATGTACTGAGTATCTGTGCTATGCAGACATGATCTTGGAAAAGATACACAGAAATAAAGAGTTCTAGGGGGAGAACTCCTTAAGCAGCTCACCATCATGTCAGGGGACAGGGCTTAAATAAGTAATTGCTCGAAAGTGTAGTGATGGATCCATTAGCTGTTTTTACAAGTGCTGTGTGAGTGCAGAGGGCGGAAGATCTAGGGCTTTAAAGTCTGAGTGGCACTTTGGAGGCAGTGATGAAAGGGAAGGATATTTTAGAAGCAGAAATAGCACATGTTAGGGGATTAGAGCCAAGAAATATTGGGGCATATTTAGAAAGTAGTGAAAATATCAGTGTCACTGGAACTGTAGACAACCTATCAGATAAGTCTGGAGAAGTAGGTTGAACCAGATGATCATGAAGAACCTTTTATTTGATCTACAATAAGGCTTGGGCACTGTGGAGCCCAAAATCTTTGGGCACAGGAATTACCCACTGAGATATTTGGGAAGGAGTATGGAGCCAGGGATAAAGTGATGGGAGATCTGTCAGGACATCATTGAGCAGCCCCAGCAAGAGAGAACGAGAATGGGAACAAAGACGGTTATGGCAGAAATAGAGAGGAGAGCAGTCTAAATTTAAGGGCATAGGCTTGAGAGCCATTGGTCATTGGTGGAAGGAGGTTAGGAAGATAATTTTTTAAAGGTAATCTTGAGATTTCTTCAGTTTGAGGTTGCATTGAACTATGATGATGATGCTACTGCACTTCAGTTGGGGTGACAGAGCAAGACTATCTCAAAAAAAAAAACAAAAAAACAAAAAACAGGAAGGAAGGAAGACATAAAATTTAGTGGCAGGAGACTTATTTTTTCTTATTAAAAACTAATCACATTTTCTGCAACTTCAGTTAGCTAGTAACCAAAATTGATTTCAGTTGAAAAATATTGGTGGTGATGACTGTGTAGCTAAATTAAACTAATATGCTTAATATATAAACCAGTGGGGGGGGGGGGGAGAGAGAGAATGAGAGTAAGAGAATGAGAGCAAATGGCATAAAAGAGGTGGTAAATAGCAGAAGTGTCAGCATAATTTAAAAGTTTTAGTCCCTAATTTTTTGCATTTTTGGAAATCACTAATATTTCATTCATTCCATTCTATCAGACTTCTTCATCTCTTTAATGCTGGAAAATTTCTTTCGTTTTCCCTTCCTTTCGTTTTTCCCCTCTCCCCCTAGAATTCTTTATTACCAGATATTAATGCACACTTCTTCTCTCTCTCAAATTTTCCTCTTTATTCATTTCTGCTTCCTTCTGGGAGAGCTCCTCAGTCTGCTCTGGCCACCATCAATTTGTTCTTTAGTCTACTGTTGATCCCATAGATTATATTTCTTATAGGTGATATGCTTATTTGGTTCCTTTTTATGATTTTTTGCTTTACACTTTAATATCCTTCCTTGTTGCCCTGTATGTATGATTAATATCATTTATTTTTGTTGTCTGTTTTTATTTTTTTTCTACTTATTGACTACTTGGGTATCAGGTTCTTCTGACCTAGGAGGTTGTGTTCCACTGACGGCAGGGATCAGCTGCTCTGAGACCTTAGACGGCTAACAATAAGATCAGGCTATGGCCTGTTTCAGAGACTTGAAGAAGGGGGCAGGAGATAAGCCACAGGGTGGAGAGTCCCAGACAGCACAGAACCACTGGTGGTCATTGTCACTGCTGTTTGCTGCTGTGCCACTGTGCATCTCTTCTAATGGTGACTGGGTCTGTAACCTCTCAGGAGGGGTTGCTTGGGGAAGTTTTGTAATCTCTGGGGTTTGTAGGGGAAGAGGGTGAAGGAGCGAACACCCAGGAATAGGTTCCTGGCCGGATTTCACCACAGCTGTGCCTTCCTGCTTCCTGGGATTGGGTTGTTGCCAAGACGATCTTTATGGTTAAGGGGCAAGCAGGGATGATCTCAAGTTCACGGGAGAAAGAAGCAAGCACTTTCCTCCAGTCATTCCTCTCACTGATGCCCTCCATCCACCCTCCCCCACAGGACACTGTCCCTTTTCCCCCAAACACAACGGTTCAAGTTAACTGTCAGTCTTCCCTACTGGTTTTTTATGATTTTTGTTTTGCTTCTCAGAATTTTTGGTTCTTTTTCATTCTGTATTTACTTGAGAGTTGGTTTGAGAGAGAGAGCTGGCAGCCTTTGTTATTGTGCCGTCTTGGCAAGGCCAGATCACAGAAGTTGGAATTCTGTATTCTTCAAATCTTTTCCTAAGCATCTGAGCATTTATATATGTACAAATATGTTTGTATGTATATGTACATATAAATATGTACATACTGTTCTGAAACCTACTTTAAAATTTTTTTTTTTTTTTTGAGACAGAGTCTGACTTTGTCACCCTCCATAGAGTGCCTTGGCATCCCAGCTCACAGCAACCTCAAACTCTTCAGCTCAAGTGATGCTCTTGCCTCAGCCTCCGGAATAGCTGGGACTACAGGCACTTGCCACAATGCTTGGCTATTTTTAGAGACAAGGTCTCACTCTCGTTCAAGCTGGTCTCGAATCCATGAGTTCAGGCAGTCCACCCACCTCTACCTCTGAAACGCTAGAACTATAGGCGTGAGCCACCGTGCTGGCCTACTTTTTGAATTTTAACATAAATCTTAAAGATCTACTATATTCCTTTTACCTACCACCTAAGTATGCTATAGTTTAATTATTCTATTGAAGGATTTTCAATTCGTTTTGATTTTTCTCTATTCAACCATGTTAAAAATAAAATTATTCTTTGCACTCATGAGCAATTATTTTTCTAGATTAGATACTAAGGGGTGGAATTGCTCGCTCAGGAAGTATAAGCATTTATAATTTAGGTGCTGAGAAGTTGTTCTCTTAACTATTTGAGGCTGTTTTCCCTAGACACCCAGGATATTTTCAATCTTAAATTTTTGTCAGATTAATAGTTTGACATTTAGTAGATTTTCATATTTCTGGACTGTTAAGTATTTGTCTTATTTATAATAACGTAGTAATAATGATACGTTTATTAGTTAAAATATTCCTTTGGTAAGGAAAAATGGCTTTTTTTTTTTGAGACAGAGTCTCACCATGTTGCCCTTGGTAGAGTGCCAGGCATCACAGCTCACAGCAACCTCAAACTTTTGGGCTTAAGTGATTCTCTTGCCTCAGCTTCTTAAGTAGCTGGGACTACAGGTGCCTGTCACAACACCCAGCTATTTTTTGTTGCAGTTGTCATTATTTTTTAGCAGGCCTGGGCTAGGTTCGAACCCGCCACCCTTGGTGCATGCAGCTGGTGCCATAACCACTGTGCAATGGGTGCCAAGCCAAAATATTGGCTTTTCTTTGTGCTTAAAACTCCTTATCCAAAAGGGGTGTTAGATCAGTGAGAGTTGTATAATGGCTGTGCGTTTATGTAGATGAGCCAGGTGTGTTACTGGCAATTACAGACGGCCTAACTTAGAATTGGGATGAGTCTAACCTTTGAGTATAACAAAACTAGTGATACTTAGGAGTATGAGAGCATTTTATAATTAGGCAAACTAAGTCTTCAGTGGGGTCATAGAGTATTTCTTAAAGTATTCATCTGTTATAGGCACCCTAGAAAATTCACAAGAGAGAAGATGCTGTATATTGTATAACATTGTATAAATATAGTGATGGCAAAATAATATAGATACTGTGAAATATTTCTGATTAATTACTGGAGAAAGCATATCTGTTATCATTCATTCTAAACATTGCTTAAGAGTTTCCAAGGAATTTCCTATTAACTGAAGAACAGTATTTTTCTACTTAAAGGATGGTGAGGCAATTGGTATTCCTGAAGAAGAGGCAGGCTAAAGAAATGAGGGGAGACAGAGGTGTATGTAGGAACATGAGGGAAGATTAAAGAGGGTCTGGAATGTTGAGCTTAGGAGTTTAGATTTTGTTTTATAGTCAGTAGACTCATCACAGATGTTTCAGCAGTGATTTCTTCATACATTTTAGTAAATATTTGTTGGCTGAAATTAAGCCCCTTGTAAGTAAGAAACATTGGGAGCTTTTGGATATTGGAATTTATATTCAGCTCTTGATTAGTAAATCCATTTAAAATGGAATATCTCCAAGTCACAAAGTATACTAGTGATTAGAGTGTATAATTTTTTTTTTTTGAGACAGAGTTTCTTTTTTTTTTTTTTAAACAGGAAATTGTTTTAATCAAAGAGAAAGACATTTATATTTCAAATACAAAAGAAAATTAAAAATTATTCTTGATTAATCGAGAAAACCCTGCCACTTACATGTTCGTGATTTTTTTTTTTTTACCAACTCATTATATCTACTCAATACATGCATCCTGTGTACTTACTAAGCATTTATTTTACTTGCATTTTCTGTGTCAACTCAACTTTGTTGTGTAGCTTCTTTAAAAATCTATCTGAATTTGTCCAAGGAAAAGCCTCACGTTTTCTGGAAAACCAGTACTGCTACACTGTTTCCGGATCTGCCTCCGAAGCTGAACTTGGGTGTTGGGAGCTCTTTAAAAAATTCAAATCCTTCACTGAATTCATTAAGCAACTCTTCCTTGGTCCAATTGCATGAGGTTATCAGAAAAAAGCCTTTTACTCACAACACCCTGGGGTTAGATTTCACATATTGCTTCCTCTTATCAACTGCATTGTCAGGATTAAGGCTTTTTTTTTTTTTTTTTTTTTAATTTATTTTTTTTTTTATTATAGATAAAAATATGCACCATAGATGTGGCCCAACCCATCACCCTCCCTCCACCCAAACCTCCCCCCTCCCTTCCCCTTCCTTGGTCCTTTCCTCATAGTCTTGTG
>CAUYPK010043207.1:0-11046 GCA_963574355.1 Loris lydekkerianus | reverse complement strand
TTTCAAAAATAAAAATATATACCCAAAACAATTACAATAATTGAGGAATCAGTAGGTTAAATGCTGATACCCTCACATCAGATACAGCTGAAGCTCTGTTTGGACATACAGATGATGAGGAGGAGGAATCCAGTTTTGAAGGACTTTAACCCTTGTGATTTAGCTTGATTACCTGTTAAGCCAAGCGCACCGAATCAAATAACCTGTATGACCCGAGTATAAGCCGAGTTCGGGTTATTCAGCACAAATTTTTGGCACAAAAACTCGGCTTATACTGGAGTCTATACGGTATTCCTATGAAAGTTGATCCCTATGTCATACATTTAGATGTATATTTCTATATATATACATACAAGATTGACATTTTTGTGGTTGGTGCCTTTTTTTTCTCTTTTTTTTCTCATCATTGTCTTGGAGGAGCTATTGTTAATTTTTTATTTTTTTCTATTTTTTATTTTTTCTTTCTCTTTTTAAAACATTTTTATGAACACCTTTCCCCCCCCCTTCTCTCTTCCTCTTCTTCCCTTCTTATGGTTTTCATAAGAGTGATTACATCAGATTTTTAGAGGGTTTTTTGTTTATTTGTTTGTTTTGTTTCTTTGTTGTTTACCTTATTTTTCAATTATTTTATGATTATCATTATTTTTATTGTAATTGTTTTTTTTTGTTGTCTGTATGTCTATGTGTTTCTGATTGTTCATGCATCTGTGGACTTGTGTGTCTGGTAGCTTTTCTATCTGTTTATTTGCTCATTTGGTCTCAATGTGTTTGGTGTTTTGCTAAATCCTCAGGTTGACTATTTTCCCTAACCTCAATTTTCACATTCAACAAGAACAAAGGGGAATGGGGGACGATGAATGACTGGAGCCAGCTCTCAATAGAAGCTCCAGTTCAGAGGGAGAGATAATGACCCAAAAGAACCCAACAAAGCTGAAGGATGGGAGCCAAGCTGAGAGATGAGATAGATAATTGCTCATCTTCCCTGCTGAGGCGAGCTTCAACTCCAAAGAAACTATTTTCAGAGGCTCCCGACTAGAAGGACAGTTAAAGGACAGAAATTTAGCAAGTAACCTGGTGAATTAGAGCTGCACCAAGAGAGAAGGTTGAAGAACGCAAATCAATCCTGCTGAGGCAAGTTGCGACCCAGCACGAACAGAAGCAAAATCCCACAAAGTTGTTCTGTTCTGTCAATAACATCAATCAGGGTGGGGCTGGAACTGAGTGAACAGCCCCAGCTTCCATCAAGTGCCCGAGGTTGTCAGGCCTCACTTCCCCCTGCCAGGTAGAGGCAGAGAACAGTAACCTGGCAGAGGAAACATAAATTTCCTTGTGATTCAAACCCCTGGAGTATCTGCTCATTGGAGGTAACTGGGTCACAGCCCTGTGGGGATATCAGTGACTGGGTGTGACAGAGGTGTAAGGTGGGGTGTGCCAGAGTTGCATCAACCTTCCCAGACTAATCTATTTACTGGATGACTTGTCCTGACTACACAGAACACAGAAGCAAGTCATATTTGCATTGTCAGCAGACCTCTGTGATCTACCATGTTTCCCCGAAAATAAGACAGTGTCTTATATTAAGTTTTGCTCCCAAAGATGTGCTAGGTCTTATTTTCAGGGGACGTGTTATCTTTCCTGTAAGTAGGTCTTATTTTTGGAGTGGAGAATGTCTTATTTTCGGGGAAAAAGGGTAGTCACCAGAGACCTTGTAAACTCTCCCACCTGAGACAGATGCTGACTGAGACAATTGATTTGAACCTTTTGAACTAAGTCAATCAGCTGAGGACTATTCAAGTGGTGCCCTCAGTGTGTGATTGTAGGAAGGTTTGATTTTCCTGTTCCAATTGTTACCTGGGGGGGGGAGGGTAAGGTGACTTAGTTGCTGGTATTTCTCCACAGCCAAGACTTCAACCCAGAGTAACTGTTTCACTAGGGTTGGACAGAGACCAGCTGAAAATAAGACAGACCCACATAGCCCAACCACACCAAACAGGTCCCCAGTTTCTCAGGCTGTACACTGTATGGGTCCTCAGCAAAGCTCCAGGGGAAAAGTCAAAC
Source organism: Loris lydekkerianus (assembly GCA_963574355.1). Taxonomy (NCBI): domain Eukaryota; kingdom Metazoa; phylum Chordata; class Mammalia; order Primates; family Lorisidae; genus Loris; species Loris lydekkerianus. The sequence continues at coordinate 8,988 of CAUYPK010043207.1, read as the reverse complement.
GGGGTAAAATAATCATGGGGCGGATCAGCGGAAAAACTCTGGTAACATGAATAACCAGAGTAGATCACCACCACCACCACCCAACCCCTCCCAGGAAAGATTTGGCAGATGTAACTGAAGATCCCATTCATAAATAGCTGGCCGAGATGTCAGAAATTGAATAAAGAATTTGGATTGCAAACAAGATAGAATGGAGGAAAATCTGAAATTAGAAATACGAGGAGCAATTCAAAAGTTGGAATTAGGAATTTGAGAGAAATTAAAAAGTTGTCTCAAGAATTCAATGAATTTAAAGACAAAACCATCAAAGATTTTGACACACTGAAGCAAGAATTTGCAGTCCTCAAAGATCTGAAAAATACAGTGAGTCTGTTTCTAGGCTTTCCATTTTGTTCCATTTATTAATAATAATTTTTTCTATCTCTGTCCCAATACCACATTGTATCAATTACTATAGCTTTGTAATAGGTATCTCTGGTACAAAAGCTCCTCTACATTTTCTTGTTCAGGAATATACTACTTTTTGCTCTTCTGCTTAGTAGAGCCATGGGGGCAGGGCACCCTGAGACCTTGGACCTGTAGAGCCATCAGTGTGCAGTGTCGGCCTGGGAGAGATGCAGGCATCTGACTCTAACCCCCAGAGCTGTTGCACTGCTGTGCTCAGCAAAGCCATGGGGGTAAGGCTGCCCAACCTCTACACCAAGAGGGATATGGAATTAAAGGAGATTATTCTCAAGCCTGGACATGGGCAATTAGCTTTCTTGGAACTTGCCACCTCTTTCTTCTTGGCTATTTTCTCCCTTTTGGAAGGGGAGTGTCTATTCTATGCCTATCCCACCCTTGTATTTAGGAAGCACAGAACTTGTTTGATTTCACAGGCTCACGGCCAGAGAGGAATTTGCATCAGGATAAAATATACCTTTGAGTCTCACCCATGTCTGATTTAAATTATATTTAGATGAGACTTTGGAATTTATACTTTTGAGTTACTGGTGGAATAAATTAAGACTTTTGGCACTGTTGAGATGGAATGCGTGTATTATGTACGTCAGAAAGACATAAATTTGGGGGATGAGGGAACGAAGCTATGATTTGAATGTTTGTGTCCCTCCAAAATTCATGTTGATAATCCCGAATGTAATAGTAGTAAGAAGTGAGGACTTTAGGAGATGACTAGGCCATGAGAGCTTCACCCTGTGAATGGGATTAGTGCCTTATTGAAGGTCTGGGGGTGAGTTCGATCCTCCCAGTTCTTCTCCATGTGAGGACACAGCAGTAAGATGCTGTACTGGAAATAAAGACAGACCCTCACCAGACACCAAACCTGCTGGCATCTTCTTAGACTTTCAGCTGCCAGAATTGTGAGAAATAATGATGTTCTTGATAAATTACCCAGTCACAGGTATTTTTTTTATAGTAGCAAAAATAGACTAAGACAATCTTCACTGTGATTTATTGTTTGACCAGTGATATATACAGAGGGTGCTAAAAGAAATGTATACACAGTTTAAGAAAGGAAAAACTGTATTAAAATTATAATACTTGGGCAGCACCTGTGCCTCAGTGGGTAGGGCTCTGGCCCCATATATCAAGGGTGGCAGGTTCAAATCTGGCCCCAGCCAAACTGCAACAACAACAAAAAATAGCCAGGCATTGTGGCAAGTGCCTGTAGTCCCAGCTACTTGGGAGGCTGAGGCAAGAGAATCACCTAAGCCCGGGAGTTGGAGGTTGCTGTGAGCTGTGTGATGCCACGGCACTCTATTGAGGGCGATAAAGTGAGATTCTGTCTCTACAAAAAAAAAAAAAAAAAGAAAAAAATTATAATACTCAATATATACCAATAACAAAAGATGAATACAATTTATGTTTGACTTCTTCAATTACAAGAGATGCTCAGAGTAGTTACCATCAGTGTCCAGATACTTCTGATTATGACAAACTACTGCTTAAGCGATGTTGATCAAAGTGTCCACTTAATTGCTGCTCATGCTGTTTCAGTTTTTTCCCGAAGCACCACTAGTATAGCTGGTTTTCTATGGTACACCAAATCTTCTACAGTCCCCCATAAGTAGAAGTCAAGGGATGTTAAGTCAGGAAAATGTGGGGAAAACTCAACCTCACCATTTCATCCTATCCATTGTCCTGGCAAATTCTCATTGAGGTAAGCTCTCACATCTCAGTGCATTTTATAATCTTGGGATGAAAACTTTCCATTTTAATGTTTTAATAATACATCATATGCTTATTTTGCTAACTCCTGTCTTGGGTGCACATTGTTTGGTAGACCTCTATGACAAGCATGTAAACTGTTCCAACACTATAGTGGATGAGTAAGGACTTGCTGTTGTGTGAGTCCTCCCAGATCTTCCCTTGTGACCATCACACACAGTACCATGTCTTAAAGTTATCATAAATCCATGCAACATGTGAGAGGTTCTGTTGCATATTCACACCTCCATTGTCATTGTTATTTTACAATGTTTTTGAATTTCAAATACCACTTCCAAATGTTCTTGTCCTCCTTGAAGGACAACCATGCTTCGGCCATTTTCTTTGTCCTACCTGTCCCAAGGTGATGCTAGCATTCAAATGATTAACAGTATCTTTTGAGCGACTGTCACACTGCACGTTGGTACCGTAATTCAATTTAACTTCCAAAAGTAATACATAGATAATATCGTTTAAAATCTGTATACATTTTTTGGCACCCCAGATGTGCGTTCCCTAAGTCCCAAATTTATGGGCTGTTTCATTATCTTTTCATTTTTGGTTTATGATTCAATAGCATTGTAGTCAGTGATTATGGATAATATGACATCACTATTGGAAATGTATTTGTTATGTCTTGGGTTTTGGCCAAGTATGTGCTCACTTTCTTAGGAGATTGTGGGTGAACTTGAAAATAATATATATCCTACAATTGTTGGGTATAGTATTCATTAAATGTTTTTCAATAAGTCTAGTTTCCTAATCATATTGTTCAAACCTTTTATGTCCTTATTGATATTTTGCCTCTTCAGTCTATCAGTTACCTAGAAATTTGTGTTAAGTTCTCCCAATATGATGGTGGATTTGGCTACTGGTCATTGAGTTTGAAAATACATGTAAAAATGAGTATGTAAATCTTTTAACTCTTTACTCACAGTTAACTTTTTATTTGGCCTGTCACTCTTTTATATGAATCTTTAGTATAAAGCTCAATGGATTATTTCAAAGTGAACATACCTGTATAAATATTACCCACATTAATAAATAGGATATTTCCAGCACATAGAAGCAACCCCTGGGCAGTGCCTGTGGCTCAGTGAGTAGGGCACAGGCCCCATATACTGAGGGTGGCGGGTTCAAACCCAGCCCCAGCCAAACTGCAACAAAAAAATAGCCAGGCATTGTGGCAGGCGCCGGTAGCCCCAACTACTTGGGAGGCTGAGGCTAGAGAATTGCCTACGCCCAAGAGGTGGAGGTTGCTGTGAGCTGTGACGCCTCTGTACTCTACCGAGGGTGACAAAGTGAGACTATGTCTCTAAAAAAAAAAAAAAAATATTTGAAGCAACCCCTTCACCATTTTCAAATTCCCAGCCCCTTATTCCTCCAAGAGAAACTATTATCTTGACATATAGGGCCATAGATATTTTTTGCCTGGTTTTGAACCATACACACACACATATATGTGGATTCCATATATGTATGGATTAATTCAGCATAAATTCTTTTGTGCCTGGCTTATTTTACTCAACACTTTTTGTTTGAGATTCATGCATGTTGTTGTATGCAGCAGTTATAAACAACAATTCACCTTGCTTGTAACAATTATTCATTTATCTTCACTTTAATTGCACTATAATATTCTGTTACACAAATAAACTACAATTTATCCATTCTACTGTTAATGGACATTTGGGTATTTACAATTTAGGGGTCTTATGACTAATGCGTCTATAAACATTCTTATAAATGTTCTTTAGTGATATATGTGTGCATTTCTGTTGAGTACAAACCTAGGAGTGAACCCGTTCACTAACATAGCTAAACAGCTTTCTCACGTGGTTGCTTCCACCTTCCAGGCTCACCAGCACTGTTTTAGAGTACCAGCTACTCTGTGAACTCACTAACACCTCTATTGAAAAGACTACCGTTTTTCCACTGCTCTGCAATGTCAACATTGTCATAAATCAAGTATCCACATATCTGTGTCTGTTTCTAGATTCCATTTCATTATCTATTTATCTATACTGGAACCAATACCATGCTGTCTAAATTATTCCATGTTCTGGTTATCCACTGATACATAACAAACTACCCCAAACTTAATGGCATAAAACAACAATTATTTGTTATTATAATCATTACATATCATAGTTGTAGGGGTTGACTTGGCTCAGCTGGGAAGTTTTCAATCAAGGTCTGTAATGCAGTCATAGACAGACAGTGGCTGGGATCACAGACATCTCAAAGGCTTCCTTGCTCTGTCTTGTGGTTGATGCTGGCTTAAGCTAGGATATCAGCAGGGACTATTGGCTAAAATCCCTACCCATGGGCTCCCACAGGGAATGGGCAGCCTTATAGCCAGGTGGCTGGGGACCCAGGGTGAATGTCCAGGGAGGAAGCCAATTGAAACTTGTATTGCTTTTGGTGACTTAGCCCAGAAGTCACACAGCATCACTTCTGCCATGCTCCCTTCAGCAAGGCTGTTGCAAAGGTCCACCCAGGTTTAAGGGAAAAGGACATGGACTATACCTCTTAATGGGGGATTACAAAATTCTGGAACAGTACACGGGATGCAAAATACTATTGGGGGAAATCCAATGTGCCACACTGCAGTTTTATAAAAAATAAGTGTGGATATCTGGTATAGTACACTCTACAATTTGTTCTTTTTTTTTCAATTGTTAACTTTTTATTTGGCCTGTCACTCTTTTATATGAATTTTAGAATAATCTTGCTGATTACAACAACAACAACAAATCTGTTGGAATTCTTACTGTAATTATGTTGACTCTATAGATCAATTTAGGGTAAAATTTTAGCTCAGATGTACAGTATTATGTCTTCTACTATCTTTAGTTTGCCAGGAATTTTTTTTTATCATGAAAGTATATTTATTAATTGGTTTTTGTCTATGCATTGAGATGATCAGATGACTTTTCCCTTTCTTCAGTTAATGTGATAAAATATATTGATTGATTTTTCTAATGGTACACTAAACTTGCACTCCTGTGATAAGTCAAATTTGGTTAATTTTATGGGTCAACTTGGGTGAGCTAAGAGATACTCAGAGAGCTAGTAATACATTATTTCTGGGAGTGTGTGTTTCCAGAAGAGATTAGCATTTGACTTGGTAGACTGAGTAAGTCTGAGTAAGTCTCGGTCTCACTCACCAGTGCAGGAGGGCACTATCCAATTCCACTGAGAGCCTAAAGAGAACAAAAAGGTACAGAGGGAATTTGCTCTCTGTTTGAGCTGGGACATCCATCTTTTCCTCCTTTTGGCCATTAGCCCTACTTGGGCCTTTGGACTCAGGCTGGAAATTACATCATCAGCTCTCCTGGTTCCCAGACCTCTGACTCAGAATGAATCACACCACGCATTTTCCTATGTCTCTAGCTTGCAGACAACAGATTGTGAAGATATGTGTATCTCCCGTTGGTTCTGTCTGTCTGGAGAAGCCTGACTAACAGTTGTGATAGGTCATTCTTTTACTATATTGTTGGACACAGTTTGCTATTATTTATTTAAGATTTTTGCATCTAAACTCTTAAGTCATACTGGGTTGTAATTTTTTTTTCTTATAATGCCATTACCAGGTTGTTGGTATCAAATGTTATTCTTGCATCATAAGTGAGTATTTTCTCTTGTGGCCAATCTTGGCAGGGGAAGGAGCAGGGCTATATTGGAGACTCTCAATCAAAGGGATCTGTATATCACACTGGCAGTCAACAGGAGCTGCATCTCATGCTCAATCAGTGAGGGGTCTGTATCTCACACCATCAGTCAGTGGGGGCTGTAAGGTGGTGGTGGTGGTGGTGGACAGTGCATTGCAAGGTCTGGGCTTTGGTGCCCTCTTGTGGGACTTGCATGCCTTACTGACAATTCTGAAGACAGGGAAGGAGGAAAAGGATGGAAGTTAGACCCTCCTGGGTTTATCCCCACATCAAACTCGCGTGAGTGACCTTGAAGAAGTCCTCTTCACTGAGACTTGGTTTCCTCATCTGTACAGTGATGATTGCATCCATTTTAAAAGACTGTCAGGGATAGTGTAGAGGTGATCATGCAGAAGACTCAATAGTGGTACGTCCTCTGTCTCCTCAATGAACAGAGGGTTTTACTATCTTGCCCTGTCCCCTCCATCCTGTGCCTATGGCTGCAGGGGCAAGAGAATGGTCCTAAGCTCCTGGGTTTCCACTGGCCACCAGGCCCTAAATGGTCTGTCATGGGTCTCTAGAGCTTGGACACCCTACCTGCTCCTTTACCCAGCCTCAGCCAAGCAGACTCCATTTGTTCCCACATAGTTCTGCCAGGTCCCTCCTCCCCACCACTCCCTCACAAATTCCCATCCTGCTTCTAGCCCTGATGTGGGTGGGGCATCTTATCCCTCCTCTGGACCCGGACCCCTCCCCCAGCCCAGCCCAGCCCAGCCCAGCCCAGGCCACCCCTGGTTTATTCACAGGATCCCATCAGGATCCCAGCTGGTTTATTCACAGACACTGACAAGCTGATTCTAAAATTCATACAGAAAACTCAAGGGACCTAAGATAGCCAAAACTATCTTGAAAAAGAAGGGCAAAGATCAGAGGATTCACACTTTCTCATTTTGAAACTTAATATAAAGCTATAGTTACAAGACCCTGAATGTGGGCTCAAGGATAGACATATAGACCAACAGAACAGAACTGAGAGTCCAGAAATGAACTCTCAGATTTATGTCAAGTGATTTTGACAAGAGTGCCAAGATGGTTCAACAGAATAGTCTTTTCACCAAATGCTGAGAAAGCTGATAGGCACATGCAAAAGAGTAAAATTGGAGCCCTACCTGACACCATATACAAAAATTAACTCAAAATGTATCAATTCCTAAATGTAAGAGCTAATACTATAAATTTTAGAGAAATATAGGGATAATTCCTCATGATTTGGAATTTGGCAATGATTTCTTGGATATGACTCTAATACAACAAAAAAAATTGATAAACTGGATCTCATCAAGATGTAAGACTTTTGCACTTCAAGGGATGCTACAAGAAAGTGAAAAGACAACCCACAAAATGGGATTATTTTTTGCAAATCATTTATCTGGCAAGTGACTTGAACATATAAAGAACTCTCACAACTCAATAATAAAAAGACAACCTAATCAAAATGTGCAAATTTCTGAATAGATATTTCTCGAGCAAGGTATACAAATGAATGAACTGCATGAAAAGATGCTCAACCATCATTATCCACCAGGGAAATGGAATCAGACACCACCTTATACCCACTAGGATGACTATCATCAAAAATTCAGGTAATAAAAAGTGTTGATGAGGATGTAGAGAAATTAGAACCTCCATACACTGCTGTAAATGTAAAATGGTACAGCCACTTTGGAGAAACAGCCTGCAGCTTCTCAAAAAAGTTAAACATAGAGCTTCCTTTCACCCAGAAATCCCACTGCTGACCCTTCTGATCCCATAGCCCCTCAAAGAGCATTTTCCTTCATTTTCCACCATATTCTGGGCCAGAAGTGTGTTTTGATCTGCCTTTGGCCATGCCCACTGCCCTCCCATTCTTTTAGGAGAACCACTGAGTGTCTTTTCATTACCAGGTATCTATGATAAAACTGCAGTCAGTTTTCAGAATTTTTTTGATAGAAGAGTCCATCCCTGATTTTTTTGATAGAAGAGTCCAGACCTGAGACAGGATTGACATCCTTCTAGATACTAGGCCATCATTTGTGAAGTGATCAACCAACAGCTGGGACGCCCAGGTCCTTCACCTTAACTGATGCTGAGGTCACACAATTTCCTCAGCCCTAAGAGCAAAAGGCGATTTGGATTAAAGATGGCTGCTGAGTAACAGCTTCCCTGCAACTGGGCACGGGGAATCTGGGGAGACAAGACTCCAGACATCTCTGACCGGTGGGATCTGCCTACGATCATCCCTTTGAGGATACAGGGAGCCAGCAACGGACTTCTGGACCCCAGGAGGAGGACAAAAACAGTGGAAATCTGGCAAGTGGCTGCATGTGTTCGATCGACCTAATCACACCGGCAACCGTGAGTACAAGCAGCACTGAGACTGCAAACTGAAAAGGCCTTACCTGTGAACTGTTTTGGTGTTCTTGGACTTGGCACTCAGTTGAGCTGCCTTGGGGAGAGCTTGAGCAGAAGTGTGGAGAACGTTGGGCATTGTCTGGGACCCCAAAATGAGCCCCTGAGCTGGGCTCAGTGAAAGCCATTGTGTGAAAAAACTGCTCCAGCAAGCCCCGCTCTCAGGGTTCCAGAGCAAGGAATGGGCGGGACAAAGTAACTTAGTGACTGAGCAGCTTTAAGGTGGGGACTGAACTGCCTCACAGCCCTAATCCTTAGGGGCAGAGTGAGACAGTCTTGGCACATTGGAGCCTTGGGCTGTTGCCTTGGGTAGAGTGTCCTGAAGTCACAGCTCATAGCAACCTCAAACTCCTGGCCTTGGCATTGCCCAGACCTCCATAAGAGGTGTGCAGCGAACCCTGACCAGTGACCCGCACCCACAGGGGCTCCACATTCCCTGACCAGGAACTGAGGGAGCAACGCAACCCTGCGTCCCCCCTCCTGTGTTCTCCCAGCCTCCACACTAGCTCATCCATCTGACCAGAGACTCTGGTAACTATGTGCCCTCTGGAGCCCGCCCTGCCTCTGTGCAGAGCCCTTCTCCTGGCCAGAGACTGCTAGAGCCTTGGGTTCTCTGTGCCAAAGTCACTGGGTGCCAGGCACAGAGAACCGTGCACACAACCCCCAGCCCTGCTGCTGA
>CAUYPK010043206.1:0-17758 GCA_963574355.1 Loris lydekkerianus | reverse complement strand
CATACAAAATGCAGAATCATTTTTTCCAAATCTTGAAAGTGTGATGTTGGTATTTTAATAGGAATGGCATTGAATAGGTAGATTGCTTTGGGAAGTATAGACATTTTAACAATGTTGATTCTTCTCAGTCATGAGCATGGTATTTTCTTCCATTTGTTAAGGTCCTCTGCTATTTCCTTTCTTAGGATTTCATAATTTTCTTATAGAGGTCTTTCACCTCTGTTAGGTATATTCCTAGGTATTTCATTTTCATTGAAGCTATGGTGAAGGGAGTTGTGTCCTTAATTAGCTTCTCATCTTGACTGTTATTGGCATATATAAAGGCAACTGATTTGTGGATGTTGATTTTATATCCTGAGACATTACTGTATTTTTTGAAGACTTCCAGGAGTCTTGTGGTTGAGTTTTTGGGATTCTCTAAGTATAAGATCATATCATCAGCAAAGAGAGAGAGTTTGACCTCTTCTGCTCATATTTGGATTCCCTTTATTTCCTTGTCTTGCCTAATTGTATTGGCTAGAACTTCCAGCACTATGTTGAAAAGTAGTGGTGACAGAGGACAACCTTGTCTGGTTCCAGTTCTAAGAGAAAAGCTTTCAGTTTTACTTCACTCAATAGAATCTTAGCTGTGGGTTTGTCATAGATAGCTTCGATCAGTTTAAAAAATGTGCCACCTATGCCTATACTCTGCAGTGTGCTAATTAGAAAAGGATTCTGGATTTTATTGAATGCTTTTTCTGCATCTATTGAGAGGATCCTATGGTCTTTATTTTTGCTTCTGTTAATATGGTGGATAACATTTATGGACTTGCGTATGTTAAACCAGCCTTGCATCCCTGTGATGAAACCTACTTGATCATGATGAATGACTTTTTTTTTTTTTTTTAAGTCATAGCTGTGTGCATTTTTATGTACATATGATGATAAACTACGCTGTAATCTATTGGCTAGGATTTTGTTGAGAATTTTTACGTCTATATTCATGAGTGAAATTGGTCTGAAATTCTCCTTTTTAGTTGGGTCTTTTCCTGGTTTTGGTATCAGGGCGATGTTTGCTTCATAGAACGTGTTGGGGAAGATTCCTTCCTCCTCAATTTTTTGGAATAATTTCTGCAGTACGGGAATAAGCTCTTCCTTAAAGGTTCGATAGAATTCTGGTGTGAAGCCATCTGGACCAGAGCATTTGTTTGTTGTTGTTGGAAGCTTTTTTATTGTTTCTTTAATCTCAGTGCATGAAATTGGTCTGTTGAGGAGCTCTATTTCTTCCTGGCTAAGTCTAGGGAGAGGGTGTGATTCCAAATATTGATCCATTTCCTTCACATTGTCAAATTTCTGGGCATAGAGTTTCTGGTAGTATTCAGAGATGATCTCTTGTATCTCTGTGGCATCAGTTGTAATTTCTCCTTTATCATTTCTGATTGAGGTTACTAGAGATTTTACTTTTCTATTTCTAGTTAATCTGGCCAAAGGTTTGTCAATTTTATTTATTTTTTCAAAAAACCAACTCCTTGTTTCATTAATTTTCTGAATGATCGTTTTGTTTTCAATTTCATTGATCTCTGATTTAATTTTGGACATTTCTTTTCCTCTGCTAGGTTTAGGCTTAGATTGTTGTTCTTTTTCCAATTTCATAAAATGGCTTGCGAGTTTGTTGATGTGCTCTCTTTCTGTTTTTCGAATGTAGGCATCTAGTGATACATTTTCCTCTCAGAAGGGCTTATGCAGTATCCCATGGGTTTTGGTAGCTTGTGTCTTCATTGTTGTTATGCTCAAGGAAGTTAATGATTTCCTCTTTTATTTCTTCCTGCACCCAACTGACACTCAACAGTTTGTTTAATTTCCATGTCTTTGTGTGGGGTTGAACATTTTAGTTGGAGATGAGTTCCACCTTTAGTGCCTTGTGGTCTGAGAAGATACAATGTAAAATTTCAATTCTTTTGATTCTGTTGAGGTTTGTTTTGTGTCCTAGGATATGATCAATTTTGGAGAATGTTCCATGGGGCGATGAGAAGAATGTATATTCTTTGTCTTTGGGATGGAGTGTTCTATATGCATCCACAAACACAGTTTTTTTTCTAGGGTCTCATTTAAGTCTCTCATATCTTTGTTTAATTTCTGTTTAGAGGATCTGTCCAGCTCTATAAGAGGAGTGGTTAAAGTCCCCTGTTATTATGGTATTATCAGATATCATATTTCTCAGACTGAGTAAGGTCTGTTTCAAGAATCTGAGAGCATTTAAGTTGGGTGCATAAAAATTTAAAATTGAAACATCTTGTTGTATTTTTCCCTTGACTAATATAAAGTGTCCATCTTTGTCTTTTTTTACTTCTGTTGCTTTAAATCCACATGTATCTGAAAATAAGATTGCAACTCTTTTCTTCTGAATTCCGTTTGCCTGAAAAATTGTCTTCCAACCCTTAACTCGGAGTTTAATTTGCCTTGTGAAGCCAGGTGTGTTTCCTACAGACAGCAAATGGATGGCTTGTGTTTTTTAATCCAATCAGCCAATCTATGCCTCTTCAGTCAGGAATTCAAGCCATTAACATTTATTGAAATAATTGATAAGTGTGGTAGTGTTCTATTCATCTTATTTTGTGAAAGTCCATTGCTTAGTTTTATCTTTCGCATCATTGTGGAAGTTAGGTTCTGTCCCTAATTTCTGAGCTCTTACTTTGCTATTGATCCATTGTGATGGTCAGTGTGGAGAACAGATTGAAGTATTTCCTGTAGAGCTGGTCTTGTTGTGGTAAATGTCTTCAAAGTTTGCATATCAGTAAATGATTTGATTTCTCTGTCAATTTTAAAGCTTAGCTTAGCAGGATCTAGAATTCTGGGCTGAAAATTGTTCAGTTTAAGTAGATTAAATGTAGATGACCATCGTCTTCTTGCTTGGAAAGTTTCATTAGAGAAGTATGCAGTCACCCTGATGGATTTACCCCTGTAGGTCAACTGGCGCTTAACTCCTACCAGCTTGAAGAATCTTTTCTTTTGTCTTGACTTTGGGCAGATTCATCACAATGTGTCTTGGAGAAGCTCTGTTAAGAGTTGAGGCGACTGGGGTCCAATATCCCTCTGAAAGGAGTGTGTCAGAATCTTTGGTAATATTTGGGAAATTTTCATTTATAATACTCTCTAGTATGGCTTCCATTCCTCTGGGGCATTCTTCTTTCCCTTCTGGGATACCTATAACTCGTATGTTGGAACACTTCCTAAAGTCCCATAATTCTGTCAGGGAATGTTCTGCTTTCTCTCTCTTTTCTGCCTCTTTAAATAAGTTATCTCAAGAGCTTTGTCCTCTACCTCTGAGATTCTGTCTTCTGCATGGTCTAATCTGTTGTTGATACTTTCTATTGCATCTTTAAGTTCCCTAATTAACTGTTTCAATTCTTTCAGCTCTGTTATATCCTTTCTATATTCTTCATATCATTCATCTCTTATTTAATTCTGTTTTTGGATTTCCTTTTGGTGATTTTCCAGCTGTTTCCTTCATTGTTTCCATCATTTCCTTCATTGTTTTCATAACGTGAATTCTAAATTCGCTTTCTATCATTTCTAACATTTCTTTATAGGTGGAATCCTCTGTAGCAGCTACATCACAGTCCCTTCTCTAGACTGGTTTTTCATGTTGCCATGATGTTTCTGCTGATCCGTCCTCATGGGTGATTTCTTTTACCTACTTCCTTGCCTTAATTTTCCTTTCATTTCCTCTTGCTCTTTAAGTTACCGTGCCTCTGGCCTAGGGTTTTGATGAGTCCTTTTGGTACAGGACTAGAAGGATAAGAAGAATGAAGATTAAGAAGGGGAAAAATATTTTAAAAAGAAAGATAAAAAGAGAGCGAGAGAGAGAAAGGAGAGGGGGTGAGTAAAAGGGAATATTGACAAAAAGAAGAAAGGCACAGAAAGAGGGAGACAGAGCAATATAGGTGTACAGTAGGGTACTTTGACCCAACCTTAAAAACCCCCAACCTCTGGGGGTGCCGGGTTGGGAGGTTCCCTTGAGATCAGCAGCTCTTTGCCAATCTGTTCAGACACAGTACCCCACCTCCACCAAGTAGAGAGGAAAGACAAAAATGCTATAAATCAAACCAAAACAAGCAAACAGAAAACCTTATTGGATAAAATTGGGGGGAAAAAACGAATACTAGGGGTAGAAACACTAGCAAAAATAAAGTTCTAATTTTTAAAGAAGGCAACTATGGAAAATTATATTTAAACTAGAAAAATGAGTAAAGAAAAGAAAAGAAAAATAGAGGAAAAATGTTGAAATTAAAAAAATAAAATAAAAAACAAAAAGAGAAAACCAAAACCAAAAAACAAAGCAGTATATATATCCTGCTGAATATTGTCTGGGCAACAAGTGATCTTCTGGGGTATGAGATGTTAAACACAATGCTGATACAACTATATGAGATGGAGACTGGAGACCTCTGCTGATTTCTCAAACCCCGCATGGTGGAGAGCCTAAATCTCTCCTCGGCCCGCTTAAAAGGCGTTGTAAACTGTCAACCTTTGTCTAAGCCAAAGGTTTCCTAGGAAAGCACCTGTTGCTGGGATAACTCCTGAAAGTAGCGGCCCCGCTTACCCAGCAAAACCGGTCTCACTAGTCCCACCTTTAGGCCGCTCAGTCACTACATTACTGGCCCAAGGTTTCTTGCCCAATCCCTGCTCTGCAACCCTGAGGGCGGAGCTTGCTGGGGCAGTTCTCTCACAGTGGTTCTGCACGGCCCATAGATGAACACTATTAGTTCTATGAGGTTCAGTGGCTCAGTCCAGGGTCCTAGACAATGCTTAAAGTCCTCTGCACTCTTGCCCAAGTTCTCCCAAGGTAGTTCAACTGAGTCCCCAAGTCCAAAAAAACAAAACAGCTCACAGGCAAGGCCTTTCCAATTTGCAATCTCACTGCTGTTGTACTTACAGCTACTGGCGGGATTAGACCGAATGAACACACACACCACTTGCCAGTTCTCCACTGCTTTTGTCCTCCTCATGGGGTCCAGAAGTCTCTTGCTGACCCCCCGTGTCCTGCAAGGGATGTTTCTGGGCAGATACGACCAGCCAGAGATGCCTGAAGTCTTCTCTCCCCAGTCTCACCATGCCCAGTTGCAAGGAAGCTGTTACTCAGCTGCCATCTTGCTCCTCCCACCCTCCACCCCCCACAATGAGAAAAGTTTTAAAAAGGAAAAAGTCATATCATCTTAGCAAAGAAATGACAACCAGGCTGAAACAGACTTCAACAGAAACAGAAATAATGAAGGACTAAAGTTTGTGAAAGTATCTCTAGTGCTGAAAGAAAATAGATCAACTTGACATAAAACAAAAAGAAAAATGAAGACCCTATATAAATAGACAAAAACTGAAAGTATTTATTACCAGCAGGTCTTACCCACAGGAGTTTCTAAATCTCACACTTCAAGAAGAAAAATGCACCTACACAGGCAGGGTGGCTCCCAATTTGGGAGGCCAAGGCAGGCAGATCTCTTGAGACTAGGAGTTTGAGACCAAATTGGGCAACACAGTAAAAGACCCCATCTCTACAAAAAATAAGTAAACTTTAGCTGGGCATGGTGGTGGGCACCTGTTGCCCCATCTACTCAGGAGACTGAGGTGGAAGGATTGCTTGAGCCCAGGAGTTTGAAGTTGCTGTGAGCTGTGATCGGGCCACTGCACTTCAGCCTAGATGACAGAGCAAGACCTTGTCTCAAGAAAACAAAGAAAGAAAGAAAAAAGAAAAGAAAAGAAAAAGCAGGTCTGAGTCACAAGAAGAAAGGTAAGCAAATAAACTGGGAAGATGGTGGCCAATCCAAACAAGGAATAAAATGGTAACAATGTCCTGGTTTTCCTACAAGGCAGCATGTGAAGAGGGAGAGCAGCAACTGGAGCTGTGTTCTGAGATCCTCATGTCACCTGGAAGGGGCTTTACGATCAGGTTTGACTTTACACTCTATGAGGCATACACAATTTCAAAGGCACTGTAAAAAGAATAAAAACAGTGTATAATTTCTGCATTATCTACGATGACATTAGAGGCTATAACAAACTATAGATTTCAGGGACTTGGCATGTCGTTCTCCCAGCTCTAGTGTCTGGCTGACAAAGGGTTTTCCCTGATGATGAGACTTCATCATCATCTGCGTCCAGAAAGGAGAAAGTGAGAAGGGGCAAAAATAAGGTTAAAGATCTCCTTAAAAGTGTAAGCCCAGAATGGCAAACCACTTCAGCTCACACCTCCTGGCCAGACCTCAACCCCATAGTATCACACAGCAGCCAGTGAGTCTGGAATAAGCAGGTGAGTGTGTGCTCAAGGTGCTGAGGTGAAAGGGCAGCACCTTGAGCACAAGGGAACAAAGGCCCTAGTCCTGGAGCCACATCAGTTAAAAAATTCTAAAAGGAGGCTCTCTGGTGACTCACCCTGTGATCCCAGCACTGTGGGAGGCAAAGGCGGATAGACTGCTTGAGCTCAGGAGTTCAAGACCAGCGTGAGCAAGAGCTACACAGTGTCCCTACTAAAAATAGAATGGCCAGGTATTTTGGTGGGGGCCTGAAGTCCTAGCCACTCAGGATGCTGAGGAAGGAAGATCTCCTGAGCCCAGGAATTCGAGGTTGCCACGAGCTATGATGCCACAGCATCCAATGTGGCAGAATGAGGCTCTGTCTCAAAAAAGAAAAAAATTAAAAACATTAGAGGATCCAAAATACGAAGAAATTAAGGTAGCAAACAATAATATAGCATTGTCAACACATCACTGGTGATCAGAAAAACCTTTTCTCTGACAAACTTAAAATTTAGCGAAAAGCAATAGGAACAATGAAACTTAGGAAATCAATTTTTATCAGAAAAATTACATTTTGATTTTACAAACCCTGCCTATCCAACTCCTAGAATCAGCTTTAACAATTAACAAATACCAGAGCCAACTTATTCTGCAGGGAATTTGTTAATGGGAAAACCAGGGAACAATATATCTCCACTGGGAATATTTTAAAGGGAACAGAGAGGGCTGGGGCAGGGAGGATCTGTAAAAAACAATATTTGCTAAACTAAAAACACACAGGCACACATGGGAATTATTTTACTTTCAACAAGTTCTGAAAGTAGTAATGAAACCAGGGAGAGTTAAAAGAATAATTTAACACTGATGTTTCGGGAATGCTAAAAGAAAGCAGGCATTCAGACCTCATGCTGCTGATTTGTTCATCTCAAATCGAGAAGGTATTTTTATGACAAGGACTTTCCTATTCCTCAGCATTTCGTCTGCTCAGGCAGCTCATTTCCCAAAGCTGTAATTCTATATTCACAACACCATAATCATTTCCATGGTAACTTCCTGTGATGTCACAGACAAAACACCACTGACTTTTACCACACTCCAATTTCTCAGCTGAAATCATATCTTGATTTTATTCTTTCCAAAGTAAAGCAAAGGTTTATTATTAAAAGTCTTGGGCATGACGTCTTAAAATCAAAATCCCATCTGTCATCAGCGAAGAACAGAGAAACCTGGAGCCAGGGGACTGGTTAAAGCTGTGAGTCCAGACACAGCACAGGCAGCTCAGGTGGGCCTCTGGACGCAGCATCTAACATTTACCTTTCTGTAAAATGAAGAGGTGCCTCCTAAGGAGGCTGTCAGGAATAAATGGGACAACGTACATGAAACATTTAGCACAGCTCAAAAGAGAAACAGTAAAGGGCCCCCCAGAACTTAGCTATAGAGTTAAGGGGTAAGGTATCTGCTGTATTCATCCAGCAAATATTTATCCAAGGCCAAATACTTGTTGCCAAAAAAGATAAGGAGCCGTGTTCCTGCTCTGGGCCTAACAAAGGGCTTCCTTTTCTTTCTTTCTTTCTTTCTTTTTTTTTTTTAAGAGACAGAGTCTCACTTTGTCACCCTCGGTAAAGGGCAGTGGCATCACAGCTCACAGCAACCTCCAGCTCTTGGGCTTAGGCGATTCTCTTGCCTCAGCCTCCCAACAAAGGGCTTCTTTGCCCCAGCTCAAGTTTACCTGCCTCTGTGGGAGGCTGGTTCTCATTGTGAGATCAGCATGCATGCTCAGACATCTGTTTTACTCTAGGCCCACAGATATGAACAGAGCACACACAAAGGGAGTACACGCTCACAGCCTTGCACAAGTTCAAAGCCTCACATGTATCCACAGCCTCACACAGAAAGCCTCTATGAGGGTGAGAAGTGGGGCAGCCAGACAGGACTCTCTCATTCACCTCCCCTTCTGACCCAGAGGATGTGGTTCTTTTCAAAGGATCATTTAAAATGAGTTAAGAGTCTTCAGCTTGCAGCCTGCCTATAATTATTATTTGGGTTTCCAGCACAGTGACAATTGTCTGAACTTCTGAAAACACAATGGCAGTAAATACCTACCTTCAGAAACCAAAGCATCTAATTCCAAGACTGTGTAACTGCTTATTTCTATGGAAATAACATAATTTTGCCTAGCAACTTCATTACAAGTGGAGGAATAGTTTACGACAAAATGAAAACCTAACCCCATTGAATTTCTTAGACGTTTTCTGTTATTAGATGCTTAAACTTTTCACCTAAAGTAAAGCCTAATTTATCATTAATGTTGCTAAGGTGGTCTTCAATAAAATAAACCTTGAAAAACTGACAATGGCATGCTTTCTAAGCAGGAAAACTTTTTTTTTTTTTTTTTTTTGAGACAGTGTGTCACTTTGTACCCTAGGTAGAGTGCTGTGGTATCATAGCTCACAACAATCTCAAACTCCTCAAGCAATCCTCTTGCCTCAGCTTCCTGAGTAGCTGGGACTATAGGCACCCGCCACCAAGCCCAGCTAGTTTTTCTATTTTTAGAAGAGACACGGTATCGGACTTCTGAGTTAAGGTGATCCTCACACCTTGACTTCCTTGCCTGGCCAGGAAAACAATTGTAAAAAACATATGAAGGCTGCCTCGGATGTACCCAGTCATGTATGCCTCTAGTTTTCATTGTACATGGCTTGGACACTTTCCGGACAGCCCTCATACAGAGGAATATGAGGAAGACCCAGATTTTGTGCCTAGATGGTAATGCACACTCTCCTGAGCACTGCTTAGGATAGATGGCACTTGGGGAAAAAAAAATCTAGTCAAATAAGCTTGGGAGGGCTCTGAGAAGCATTTCCCAAAATTCTTTGACTAAATGCCCTATAGAAAATACCTAAGGAAATACTGTTATTTATACACTCCAGTTATGCCACAGTCACAGAGATGCCAGGTAAAGTGCATTGCCAAGCATTAATTCACAACTCAAAGTGCTTGCTGCTTGTAGTTCCCTCAAACACATTCTGAAGTTGTTTCCTAATTCATCAACAATCCCTAATAGAAGTATCAACTGCCTTCTACAAATGTATGGAATATTTAAGTGATATGAAAGGAAGTAAGCTGCTCTGCCTGTCTGGTTGAGGATATACCTGGAATAGCATCTGGCATACAAAAACATTTGAATGAATGATCAAATAATCCCCCCTTTTTTTCTTGGTTCTAGACAGGAGATAACTGTTCTTATCTGGTCTTTAGTCTCCCTGAGAGATACCAGAGATCCTGTGAATCTATGAAATTACATATTTAGGAGCTAAAGAAGAAAGAATATAGACCTTGGTGTTAAACAGTCTGGTCACACTACTTAATTGATCTTAAGTGGTTGTTTCTTACAAAATGGGTGTTAAAACCTTTTATCCCACTGGGCAGGGTGGTTCATGCCTGTAATCCTAGCACTATGGGCAGCTGAGATGGGCACATTGCATGAGTTCAAGACTAGCATGGGCAAGAGTGAGACCCCATCTCTAAAAATAGCCAGGTGTTGTGGCGGGCACCTGTAGTCCCAGCTACTCGAGAGGCTGAGGCAAGAGTTATCACTTGAACCTAAGAGTTGGAGGCTGCTGTGAACTGTGACACCACAGCACTCTACCAAGGATGACTAAGTGAGACTGTCTTAAAAAAACAAAATAAAATAAAACTTTATCCCACGGGACTACTATGAAGAAGAGTACCTGCCATAATCTTGGCATGTTGAAGATACTCAAGAAATACTGTCATTTCTCTTCTCCTCTCTCTCACTCTAACTTTAGCCTAATTTAAACTCTGAAGAAAAAGGAACTTAAGGGATAAGTAAAACTTCATAGTGGATTATCAAACAAGGTGAGGTAAACCAAAACAAACAAATCCCACACAGAATATGATGAAATATGAGTTCCTAAAGGCTATAATGCTATTGCTTATGTGTTTTCTTAAAAGTCCTGAATACAGTAGTTTCTTTCAATTTTGAGGGTTACATCTTCTTTTAACCAAACTAATTCAATGCAACTTCCAGCACATAATTTCATTAAATTACCCTATTCTCTGTTCACACTCAAAATCAAACCAGCATATTTTTATGCTAAAATAATATATTGTTTCCTTCTTCCAACAACCCTCAAATGTAACAGAAAACCTTCCCCAAATAAACCAAGATTAATGTTACACACACTACAGAATACAAAGGTGAGAATTTAAGAGCAACTCACATACATAACACTGAGTCCTGCCTGGTTATCACAGATGTCACTTCCCCCCTGGAAAAGTACAAACCTATATATTAACAAGTGGGCTTGTTGATTAAAAGACTTTTAATGGGACTAAGGTTTCTCTGTCCATCAGTTGTCAGCAAACCAGAGAAAGGGAGGAGTCTCAAATTAAAATGGAAATTTACTGGCAGAGTGGAGGTACCTGATGTGCTGACAGAGAAACAAGGGAGTCCAAGAAAGCTGCTTCATTAAATGAACTATTTATGTTCTAATAAAGCCAGTGTTTTAAAATGTTGACATTTGTTTTGAAACCGCACTCAAATTTAGTACATACTATTTCTTTGTTGGCAAGAGCTGCAAGAAAGTTAATGCCAACAAGTTTAGTGTTTTTACACGCGCTTTCAAGCTTTGTGTGTGTTAGGGTATCAGAGGACCTATGAATCAGGTCAAAATTAACACCACGTGTACATCTTTGGAGAAACAGAAACGACTTTTGTAATGCCACTGATACAGCAGTAATGAGCATGGAAAACTCCCCAAGTACTATACCTTTCACATTAATAGCTGAACTTGTAATAACAAGACCAAATCACTTAAAAATGCAAGAAAACTTTCAGGCATGTCCATATACTACCCTAAACTCAGGAGATTACAAAAGTATAAATTTGATGAACATAATAGGTCAATTACTGATCTGAAGTGGACGGGCTGTAGCCACTCCCCAGTGCTAGCATCACCTCCCCAGCTCCACCCCAAGTCGTCAACCCAGGCCTCTCACACAAGCAGTTCCACTGGGTTTGCACTCTGTTGAGAGTCTAATGCCCCTGCTGATCTCACAGGAGGAGTTTGGGCAGTGATGTCCCAATGGGCAGTAGCTGTAGATACGGAGGAACCTTTGCTGGGCCACCTATTCACCTCCTGCTGCGTAGCCCGGTTCCTAACAGGCCACAGATGGTACCAGGAGGGCTGGGACCACAGCTGTACAGGGTGCACAGGAGAAGATACACAGCTAGGGAGATGTGAGAAAATCATGTCTGTAGATGCTTCCACTTTACCAGTGGGAGATGAGGAACCACCGGTCAGTGAAAAAGTGAACAGAGCATAATCTAAAAAGAAATGAGATCTGCTAATTTCTGCGTACTGTACCACTAAACCAAAACTCCTACATTTTAAAACAAGTTACAATAATACACTGTTCTCAAACTTTTTAGAATGAGACTCTGGCCTCTGCAGAATGTGTGACCACTGGGCCAGTTCCAGCCAATCCTCCTCTACGGAGGACACTGGTTTTAGAAGCTTCCTTTTTCCTTGACTCCTATCTACTACGTCAGAAGTCAGAAGTCAGAGGACGACAGACATGGAGTTGTTTATGCAGGTGCCACCTTCCAAAGAGTCCTGGCAGGAGCAGCCCCCTTCCCCACTGAGCTGGAAATAGATCACAAGCCCAATGACTCCTGGGGGGTCTGGGGGGTGTCAACTTGGGTAAGTGGATGGGGGTGTCAGCTGAGATGGGGGATGGGAGAGTATCAGCTGGGACAGAAGGCTCATACACTGGTGGGGAAAGAAACCAAAACAAAACAGATGAGCACAGACTCTTGTCTCCTTTGCCAGTTTTTCACATCTGTGAATAAGATGCTATGCAGTCAATAAAATGAAACATACTAAAAACTTAATTTAGAAATGTAAAGACTGAGCCCAGAATTGCTTATCTAGTATTTAACGACTCAGACTGCTGTTTGTTTGTTTGTTTGTTTCTTAAAAGGAAAGCACATTCTTCACTAGCCCTCCAGTGCTGCCTGTCCTCAAGTAACAGCAGTGTCTGTTCAGAGCACTATGGCCTCTGCTCTTCCACCCACTTTCGTCTTCCATACGATTTTCATTCACCCTTTTGTCGCCCACTAAAACTTCGTGCCCACCCTCACTTTTCCTCTCATTTTAACTCCTATTCCTAAAGAAAAGAGAAAATTCCAATTCCTAAAGATCACCAGGTAGGGGGTTAAAAAGATGAAAATTAAGTCTTAATATCATAAAGTAATTCTTCTTTTCAGGACAGACACAAAAGTTTCTAAGGGAAGTGTGAGAATGTGAGCATGTATGTGTTGCTATCGAGTTGCCCTTCCTAATGGTTTAGTAAAAAAATTTTAATTGCAAGTTATTAAATTAAGAACATACAACCTAAAAGACAATTAGCCATCTTTGTTATAGCAATTTTGCCCTGTCCTACCACCCCCAGGACAAGAAGGCATC
Organism: Loris lydekkerianus; assembly: GCA_963574355.1. Classification (NCBI taxonomy): domain Eukaryota; kingdom Metazoa; phylum Chordata; class Mammalia; order Primates; family Lorisidae; genus Loris; species Loris lydekkerianus. The sequence continues at coordinate 4,995 of CAUYPK010043206.1, read as the reverse complement.
ATACACACTAGTTCTGAACAGGCATCAAACAAACTTGCCCATTCAGGTCCCCATCTTGTATTCAAAGGTCTTCGCAACTCAGGGAAAGGCCCAGCAGTAGACTGTGGGCCTCCACCACGCAGAACTCCTCAGGCCATGAATAAATACTGAAAACTTTTCTCAAGGTAGTTACTGTGACCAAAAAATAAGTAAGGGAAAAGATAAAAAACACACCAAACAAAATCTGAAAATGAAGCAGTGTATTACAGGAAGAGAGTGGTCTTTTAGTAAACTTGTCCTTTAGCTCTCAAACAAGGACCCACTTCATCCTGGGAGTTCCCTCTGCCAAAGTCTGTCTGCAACACTGTCGCTGGAATTCTTGTTGCTTCCTATTGCATTTTCACCCTATGCTGCAACTGGCAGCTACCCACCAACTCCCTCAACAGGATATAGACAGCCTGAGAGCAGAGACTGTCTCTAGCTTGTAACCATTGTGTTCTCATTATCAATGTTAGCCAGGTTAGAGTCAGTAAATAGTATTAAGAAAATTAAATTATATGAGTTCAAACCCTGGCTCCACCAAGTACACTGTGATGCAAAGGTATTCAATTTATCTTATCTATAGGATGGAGATAAGAAGGTAAATAGGTTGGACACTGGTGGCTCACAACAGTAATCCCAGCACTCTGGGAGGCCAAAGAGAGAGGATCCCTTAGGCTCAGGAGTTCGAGACCAACCAGAGCAAGAGCAAAACCTACTAAAAATAGAAAAACTAGCCGGGCGTTGTGGTGGGCACCTATAGTCCCAGTTACTCGAGAGGCTGAGGCAGGGGGATTATTTGAGCCCAGAAGTTAGAGGTTGCTGTGAGCTGTGATGATAGCCCAGCAACTCTACCCACAGTGGCAGAGTGAGATTCAGTACCCCCCCCCCAAAAAAAAAAAACAGTAGGTAATACCCCAAAATGCCAAAAAGTGCTGGAAGGATTCATGGCATTCAGTTAACTTAAAGTGCTTCCCTTTTCTCGTGCCTCTTCAGTGGTTCTCAAACCTCTCCATCTCATGGTCTCTTCTGCCAGCAGCTGGGCAAGAGAAGGTGATCATGAGGAATATCCATCACCAGGTCAGAAAAACAAGAAATCAGGGCAAGTAACAGCTGACAAAACCAATGAAACTCAGTTGGTAAAAGAGCTGAGAAGTCTAGAACTTGGGGACAGCTGAGAGAATAGGAGGTCCTGGAGACAGAGAGGAAGAGCTCAGCCCTGCAGAGCACACAGGGTAGGTCACTGGGCCAGGGGTTCTAGATGGAGGCATAATGGAAAGGGCTGCAAGGTCCCCAATGGATGCTGGTGATGAATGTGCAACAGTGTAAATGCACTTCATGCCACAGAACTGATATTTTATGTTATGCATATAACAATTTTTCCTGAATAAGAGGAAAACATCTTTGCTAGCATCCCTGATCAAAGTCCCTGGCTCTCTTCTTCCCAGAGAACCCTTCTATGATCTTCCAAATTATCACAACACACAGAATATCTTTCCAGATTGAACTTCCAGCAAGAAATTAATTCAGATATGAATGCCATGGTCCCTCGGGAGAATCAGCAGTATCCAGGGCGTGCACTGCCAGAACTGAGTTTGATGCAGCTATTTTTACCTCAAACATGAATGCATATGCATGTGTGTGATGTACGACATGTATTTTAATTTTATATACGTACACACATATAAATAAGTAAAATGTATGTCCCCCAGACAAAAACAACATGCTAGTCCAGGGTGAAACTTCCTTCACCCTTTTCCAAAGAGCTGGGAGAGCCAGGTGATAGGATCCAGCCAGCCACTCACAGCAGGGAGGAGGGCAGAGCAGGGACCAGGGGACACCACTACCCTCAATCCAAAAGGCAGAGAATGCCAAAGCATTTATGGTTAATTTAAGAATTAAAGCAGCATCAGCTGCCTTGTTATAGCTGGCTGAAGCCAATACTGAAATGCATGTGGAGGTGTGCAAGGTAGGTAGGGCCATGCTTAATTAATACATCTGTTAATAATTAAAGGAAAGAATTTTTTAAGAATAAAAAATGTTAAATAAAAATAATCTAGAAGTAAAATCTTGCCCCAGATAATTAGGAGTTAACTGTTCTCAGAAGGTGCCTTCAACATATAATAACTTATAGCATTAAAAACTTTCCAGCTGGCCTGGCAGGTGGCGTAGGCCTGTAATCCTAGCACTCTGGGAGGCAGAGGTGGGTGGATTGCTTGAGCTCATGAGTTCGAGACCAGCCTGAGCAAAAGCAAGACCATGTCTCTACCAAAAATAGAAAAACTGAGGCAAAAGGATTGCTGGAGCCTAAGTTTGAGGTTGCTGTGAGCTATGACACCACAGCACTCTACCCAGGGTGACAGCTTGAGACTCTATCTCCAAAAATAAATAAATGAAAATAGAAACTTTCCAGGACTCTACCTTCTAAAACATGGCCCTAAGCAAAGCACTATTCCTCTTCAGAAACCCTTCCCTCCTCAATAACCCTTCCTCAGAGCACAGAGAATTCACAATAAGCTTAGTGAGTGAGTGATTTCTCAACTTACAAAAAACAAGGAGGAGGAGGAGCTGATGGCTGCAAGCAAAACCATAAAAAAGGGTGACAATCGACAGTCTGACCTTTACAAAGACAGGCAGGACAGCAGGTACATGTTGGGGCAGCCCAGGTCACCAGGAGAAGGTTAATTTATGCCTATGGTCCTTGGTCATCCAACATAAAGAACATTTCATGTATTTAAGAAAAGATTTAATAAAAATTAAAAGGGTTCTGTTATTTGATGTAACAAACTCCAGTTAGCCAAATATTTGTTCATGGGAACATTCTACTTCCTAAGCAATGCCAAATTAAGGAGTCTTTAGTTTCAAGTTTTCCTCCTAAAAGAAACTATTCAAAGCTATCAGAGAATATCTACAAAAAAAAAAAAAAGAAAAAGAAAAAAAAAAAAACAAAAACGAATGTTCTCTCCTCTGAAATCTCTAATCAAATATTTGAGGGCTAGTGGATAAGGGGCAAGACTGTGTTTGTTCTTCTTTGCTGTTTTCTAATTCGTTTAGGCCCGTAGCAGTCAAGGGCCTGGAATAGCTGCTCTGGTCACTCCAAGGGATCACACTCAAGAACCTAGAACCGAGTCCTCACGCATTCTCACTACGGAAACCAGAGGCTGTGAGTGCTGAAGGTTGAGACCCTTTCTTCATTTGTGTCCCTCTACTATTCTCTTTCATCAAGACATCATTGGGATCAATTATTTACTTGTCACCCTGTTTAAGATCATTTTATTCATTTAAATGTCATGCTTTTTATTCCCACGTTTTATTTTAAGATGACTAAGTTGATAATTGGACAGTTTGTTATTGGCCATCAGCTTCCATGCAGCCAATTCAAATTAGCAAGCATATGGTAGTCTAAACTGGGGGAAAGACAGAAGGGAGGAAAAAAGAAAAGAGAAAGGAGAAACCTTTTGGGTTTTGCTTCAAACAAATACTACAATGATTTCAAATCAGTCAAAGAGATTCATCCAAACCAACATGCATCATTTTTCACTATCTTTAACTAACATAAAAGTAACTAAGGCAAGAAATAGTGCATTTATAAGCTGTGTGTGATTTTGACTGTTCCAATAATGAAATTAGAGTGGACATATTTTTCTTTTGCTATGAATGTCTTATAACTGTAACTGGAAGAAAACTGTCCAGTGATGTCCACAGCTCTTCATGCAAAGACTAAGGAAGAATAAATTTCATTTTAAATACATGTTCCTTCGCAAGTCCTATGATTAAATCTTTACACAAGCTTTCCTCTATAAAAAATGAATGAACCCTAAGGAACTTCTGTTTGATCCTCTTCTCCAAAGGATAAATTCTCTATTTTCTAGTACTTTTTAGAGTGCACATGTTGGCAAGAGCAGGCTGAGGAGGAGGGAGGTGTGGGACAGGGAATACTTGCTCTGCTCCCAGAGCAGTATCTGCAGATTTTAGCAGCACACAGTCCTTCCTGCCCTCAGCGGCCTGGGCACCTGGACAACCCAGCTCCAGTGGGATTAGCCCTCACTACACTGAACTCCTCGGCCAAACAACTGACCCAAAAAGCTCTGTAGTTCACCATCATGCAACACAGCATTCGAACATAATGCTACCCTACTATTACTTATTGGTGTGTGAGGTGTGTGGTATACAAAGGAACTTGAAATTATAGGAAAATCCAATCTGGGGTAAGAATCTACAAGTCCATACATTTCATGAGGTTAGTATTTATAGTTTTCAAGAACAAAGTCACCACAGAAGTCTTGATTATCATTAAAATTAATGAGACTGAAGGTCAGACACAGGTTAAATTTGCCGTCTAGGCAGAAGTTCAGCAGACAAACAATTTTGGTCTAGTTAAAAGTACATGATCTTTAAACGTCCTGTGTTTAAATAGTTGAAGCACAACCTAACTGTAATATGAAAAGGTCTCCAGTGGTTAATCAGAAGTGAGGCACACACCGCATTCTGCATTGCTTTCTGTGCTGACACAGCACCCTTCTGTGCTTTGTGGGGAACAGGAGTAATCCTCAAGGCAGGAAGAGGCGTGCCTAAGCGTGAAGCCGCAGGCAAGCCAAGTAATGATTTTATTCTTTTTTGTCATTTTTCTTTCAAGTGGAAGATTCCTAACACTCTCTGCTTCTGACAGTGTTTATAAACAAATCTCTGAGTGGCATCTGGACGCAAAAAAAAAAAAATAAATAAATAGATCTTTCCAACAAACTATGATAGATGATGGACCAGCCGAGCCCTGGTCCTACTGATATAGATTTGGAAGTACTTTGAAGACCAACTTTCCATAAAAATAAAACTCTTGAGTGGATTAAAGATGGCGGCTGAGTAACAGCTTCCCTGTAACTGGGCTTGGCGAATCTGGGGAGACAAGACTCCAGACATCTCTGGCCGGTGGGATCTGCCTACGATCATCCCTTTGAGGATACAGAGTGCCAGCAAGGG
>CAUYPK010043205.1:0-20966 GCA_963574355.1 Loris lydekkerianus | reverse complement strand
TATAAAAAATAAAAACAGACATTAGCTTGGATTGGTGGTGCATGCCTGTATTTCCAGATTCTTGGAAAAAGCACTCCAACTATCTACTAAACGAATAAGGACCCAACAACAGCCTTTCTCAGTATAGGATTCTGTCTTCTTACCTGATTTGGGGAAAGTGATTATTAATACATCTTCATCCTTTATCACAAACTCTTCATGCGCTTTCCTTACCATCTCAGGGCTATAATCCTTCTTCGGGAAAGGAATCCCTTCATACCATATGTGGTCATCTGACATGATGATCAGGTCCTCAGGCTCCCTGTTAGGGTTTCAGCTGAAGCCTCTGCTGGACGCTGTGGCAGCTGCTGGAAGATTAGGTTGTATAGTAAACAGATAACAAACAGCAATCTCTGCCCAGTTTGCTGTGAAGTTTGCTGGCTGATAAGGAGAAGTGAGTATGATGCCAAACAGTCAAAAGATAAATCATATTGGGAAATTGTGAACTCAGAAAACATTCTGAAGGTAATGTGAGTTTGAATTCATAGGAGTGAACTGGAAATTCACTAGCAAATGCAAGCACATAGAAAGCACATTTTAAAAATATTTTCAATAAACGTTTTTTATAACAGTTTTAGATCTAGAGAAAAATTAAAAACAGATTACAGAGGATTCCCATAGCCCATACCTGACTCAGATTTCCTGAACTCTTACCTGATGTTCTTTTTCTCCCCTAAAATCTCATTAAGAACATCAGATTACATGTAATTGCCAAGTCTCTTTTGGCTCCTCTTGGCTGTTACTGTTTCCCAGACTTTGTTTTTGATGCTCCTGACAATTTTGAGGATTATGATCAGATATTTTATAGAATCCCCCTCCAGAAAAATTGGTTGCAATTTTTTTCTCATAAGTAGACCGGGTTCATGGAGAGAGAGGTCATAGAAACAAACACCATTATCACCACAAAATATCAATGGTACTTACTGTCAACATGACCTAGCACTGAAGACATTAACCTTGGTCATCTGATGTCAAGTGTTTCAGATTTCTCCACTGTAATTTTCCTTTTCCCCTCCTCCCCTTCTCTGTGGGTCTGTCTTAAACATCAATTCTAGACTTAAATACAGTCATAAAATCACATTGTACAAATCACAGTCCAGAAACATTCTGTAAAATACTAAGCCTGTCCTCTTTAAAGTGTCACATTGTTATGAAAATAAAGAAAACTCAGCACACTTCTCAGACTGAAGGAACATGTTTAGAGAAGTATTGTGTGAAAGACTCATGGACCACACGTGCACACCATGCTACAATTATATCAATGGAACTATTGACCAAATTTCACTATGCAACACAGATTTAGGTAATATTGGATAATACTGTATCACTGGCAGATTCCCTGATTTGTGTAATTTTACCGTGGACATATACCATGTATCCTTATTCTTAGAAAATATACACTGAAGTTTTGAGGAATAAAAGAGAATAATTAGCTAGGCACAGTGGCTCACGCCTGTAATCCTAGCACTCTGGGACACCAAGGAAGGATTATTTGAGATCAGAAGTTCAAGACCAGGCTGAGCAACAGTGAGCCCTCATCACTACAAAAAATAGAAAAAATTAGCATGGTGGTGTGTATCTATGTTCTTAGGAGACTGAAGCAGGAGAATCACTTGAATCCAGGAGTTTGAGATTGCTGTGAGCTGTGATGACTCCACACTTGCCTAAATAACCTAGGCCTCAAATCAAGTACTTCAACTTCATAAATACTCTAGGAACTACTGCACTTGGGAAGAAGTTGTGATTTTATTGACCTCATACTCTGCCTATGAAAGCTCATCCCTCTGCATTATATTATAATCCTTAGTTTTCCTCACCTGTCAGCAACATTGAAGTAGAGTCTACACCTTGGTTCTACTAAATCACAGGCCCTTGACTCAGCACCTGGCAAAGAATAGTTTCCAAGTACTGATGAATGAAGGAACTTGGTACATGCAATCTGACAGATGGGAGAATACTACTCGTTGTCCTCCCAAGTGGTTCTTCACTCTAAGTCTCAGGGGACACTTCCCATTAGATCCCCTTTTCTGGCTGACCTGTCAATATCTGCTCTTGGTTCTGTGCACAGTCTTGATGTTATTGTCACCTGTAACTCCACAAAAGAGGCACCCCCAGATTGCTGTATGTCTGTAGGCCATTCACCTGTCTTCTTCAGAGAAGTTTCTCTTAAATTAGGCACAGTTCTTAAAGTAAAACTGTTCTGGAAAAACAACTCTGGGGGCAAGGCAGGAAGGCTTTGAGTAGGGAGTGACCTGGAATCAATCAGGGGCAAGGAACAGGAAGTTCCACCAGGACACTGTGAACTCTAATGGGAAGAAAGCAGGGAGCAGATGGATGGTGAGCATCCACATTTTGCAAGCTGATGAGAGGACTGCCAGGGTGTTGGGGGTGTGAGACGCTGATTGACGCCATTGAAGGAATGTGAGAATGAGTAGACAATGTAGGTAAACACAATGGATTAGCTCTAGTTATCTTGATAATTGATCATTTGGTGTCCCCAGTAAGGACTTAATTCCACTTTTGGTTTTAGGCACATACATTTGAATATAAGATTATTGAAAGTAAAAAGAAAAAAAATGAGAGAGAGAGAGAGAGAGAGAAAAGAAAACTTATTGTACGTAAAGTATCAAAATGAATACAGAAAATAGTTTTTCCTGTTTTCCTGGGACTGACTCTATAGAAGTATATTATCTCCCCAATACTAGATTTTTATTCTAAAAAAAATCACAATTTTAAATTAAATCATAGCTGTGTACATTAATGCAATTATGGGGTACAATGTGCTGGTTTTACATAAAATTTTTAAAAATTATTTTTTATTAAATCATAATTTTGTACATTGATGCATTTATGGGGTTCTGGGTACTGCTTCGATATACAATGTGAAATGTTTACATTGAACTAAGTAACACATCCATCACAACTATACTTTTTAGATACAATTTGGAATCACAATTTTTTAATATTAAGTTTTGAAACTGTTTTCTAACATGAACTAGCATAGCTTAAAATTTCTGTTCAAAGAAAAATGTTGCAATCATCACAGTTTTGACTATTTTCATCTTAACTTTGAGAAGAAGAAATAGACATGTTTCAAGATCTTTGGCGTTCCTGCTTTGTGTTGGAGTCTGAGGTGTGCTGTGTTAGAATCCATACTCCTATACATGGTAACAGTCATCACTGCTAGTGCAGTAGAACATAGGCCATGGGACAAAAATATTCACCCTATTTCATGAGCTCTATTTCAAAGTTTCCGTAGTCCTTTTGTAGAGCAGCTTAAGAACTTTTCATGGAATTAGCTTTCTAAAGATTTCTAGAATATTACACCTAATGGTAATATCAGAGTCTAACAGATATTTTATTGGGGGTTTCTTTTTTTCCAAAAGTTTTACTTATATCTCTCACATAACACTGCTAATTTTAATATTGAATGGGTAATGGAAATTCAAAGCAATCAAATGGTATTCTGAGTTCAGTTCTCTTTTTACATGAATTTATATTTTGCAGCAATAGCATCTGCACACATTTGAAGACATTAGTATTATAGGTACCCATGTGATAGACATATTTACTCAGTGGTATGTTTGGTTTACCTGGCCCTTCAGATCAACTAATACCACCCCTAAATAGCCATAAGTGTCACTACCTATTAACACAAAGGCAAAAGTACATTAGAATGTTCTGCTAAATGATATGGTGCATGAGTTCTATTCTTCAGAAGGCAGTCACCTACTGTAAACTTTCTAGCATATTTGACTTATCATATTGAGTCCTATGTGAAGGGCAAACATCTTTTTTTCTGATTTTCATTATCTGAAACAAGCAATACTTAGGATTCAGAATCTCTGTAGAATAAATGGATTTTCTGTCTACATGGCCAAGTTCTTGGTGCGTTGCTTTAGTTTCTGTTGCATCAGTTTTTCTTCTTTCAGAATAAGACAGATGGACAAAGGAAAATAAAAGCCAGTGGGGCTTGGCATTCAGGAAGAGGATTGGAGCAAGGTCCGAGGATGGATGTTTGAGATGCTGAAATGCATATGGATGGCTGTGTTCTACCCATAAGCTGAAGGACTGTATTTGAAGAGGCACAATAATTAGGCTCAAAAATTTACCCTCAGTATGCCCTGCAAAGAAAAAGCTTGGGTTGAACCTTGGGGCAATTCATTTCAATGGCTTTTCGACCTCTGTAGAATATAGCTACACATGAGAAATCTCTAGGGAATTGAATTTCTCCCCTTTGAGAATGAATACTGCACATTTTCTGAATAATTGAATCATTGGTGAAAGCAACTTCTCTTTAAATTTCAAATCAGTGATTTATTTGTGATTAAAGCAATACTCTGAAAGTATAGAATAAGATTATAAGAAGCCCTCATTTTTTTTCTGAACTAACATTGTAATAATAATAGTGTAAGGTAGTATCTGTAGACAGAAATTTTAAGTTATATATAAATTCTAAATTGTGTATTATCGGTTTCAAATAACAAAAACATGGAAAATAAGGACGTTGAAGCATTGAGATTCATATAGCTATCATTTCTGTCATTAAACACATCAAATATTTTTCTTTCCTTGATTTGTGGATGAGTTTTGTAACTAGTATTTTAGATTCAGTTGAAATAAAGATTTGGATGCTATTGCATTTAGAACAAAGTTAACATGTGTAATCTTATGTATACCAGACACTCCATATTGTCAATTAAAAAGATCTTAAATGTTTTTAAGGGAGATGGAGTTAAACAAACAGTCACTTGCTAACACTAAAGATAAGCACTTTAGAAGCCTAGGAGAGAATGTAATGTTATGTTCTGGCAAGGAGCCAGAATGTTTTGTTTTCTTACCAACATTTTCATTTCCCTGGGCTCAAAAAGAAGTGACAGGTTATTTTGTCTGTAATGGTGGTTATTTTCAACTTCAAAAACTTTTCTGTGATCTTAAAACCTTATAATTTGTTCACAGTTACAAGTTAACACAAGCACTGAGCAGCATCTGTATGTAATTTTAGCTAAGAGAGATAGTGGGAACTTTTAGTCCTTTCAAACGTATTTTCCTGGGCATGCACTGTCTAGAACACGTCTGCTGCCAGCTTCGTACTGCGTGAGCTTATGCCCAAATTAGCGCTGGAAATGTGACATCTCTGTGCCTTTGGGGGTCTCGTGGCATTCCACATTGGTCTTGCTCTCTGTTCCATGGATAATCAGGAAAGAGGGAAGAAAGGGCAGAAACGCTTGTAATAGAGCTTGTTAGGCCAGACTCTGCCCTGGTGTGCTGCCTTGGACCACATCCCTTAGGCCTGAAGGAAGGTGCCCCTCATTTTTGACTCTCCATATTTTCGGTGCTTTCTTTGCTTGGTGTGGCTGTGACTGTCCCTCTTTGGCGCTGCCCTTTCTGGGCAGTGACTAGCCCTCTCCAACGTCTCCCCTACCTCCTCTCCCTCCTTTCAGGTATTTACTTGAAGTATGATGGGGGATTTCTAGAAATGGAGGACTTCAGATCAAGTAGTCTGGAAAGAGAGACAAATAAGACTGAGGGCAGGGCCGCTCCTCAGGGCCTCTCCTCAAATCACACAGAGACTGGTCTTCACATTAAAAATAAAAAATAAAATCCCATGGATCATTCTGTTGAAATGAGAGGCAGAAAATTTCACAAGAAAAAAGTAGAGTTGGTTTGAAAAGAAGGGAAGGAAAAAAAGAAGTGTTAATTCACTGTTTTGCTGAAGCCTCAATTATTAAAAAACATGAAGTTAGGAAGCATCAGACTTTGTAATAAAATTAATAGAATTGGGGAGTCTATGGTTTGTGTGATCTTAGGGTAAAATGTCAATTTGAAGATCACAAATTGGAGAGATATTATGGGAACTGCATGCATTTTTCAAAAACTATCTGACATTATAACCCATCTTTTTATTTGCCATTGTGTGGGTAGCTGGAAAAAAAAAAAAATGATGAAAGAAAATCTTACCTGGTATAGTATTACACAAAATAATTTGGAAAAGTTTTGGATGGAGAAGCTTCTTAGTACAAGTTTAAAGGTGCATCCTTATCACTTAAAAAGAAAAGAAGGGACTCTGGTGGTGATTTTCCATGTGAGGTTCTTGCCGACTGGCAGTAGGGATAGAGACTGGGTGCTTTGTGGTGGCAGCAGAAGGCTGGCAGTGTGAAATATATAACAATGCCTCTGTTATCTGTTTCCAATTCTTGCAGCATGGAGCTGGAATCCAGAAAATTTGCCGCCTTGAATAATTCAACTTTCAAATTCTGCTGGTGGTTCAAGATTTACTTTTGTTCAACATTTTATTCTTTTTCTACTTTTCATCCCGATGTTTTTGGGGGGTTTCTTTATCTCTAAGTTCTTTGAGTTTTAAGAATGAGTGTTGTGATCCACTTTAGAAATATTACGAAAGACTAAGTAATCAGAAACAAAGATATACAAAAAAAGATATAGAAAAACATACTAAACAACTTCTAAAATAAGGGAAAGTCAGCCAGAATTTTACAAAGCTTTATGATTTTATAATGACTCTCTCACCCCATTCTTGCTCAGAAACTCTTTTGTAGATAACAAGCTTGACATGCTTTAAATATTTATAGTGGGACTCCAGAGTGTTACGAAAAACAACGCAGCTTCTCACATATGGACTATGAAGCCAGGATCTTCATTAGTGTCACACACAGTGATACAGTGGGAATAAACAGTTTAAAATAGGGAAGCCTGGGGAGGCTGGACCCGGGAACTGATAACAACATTCACAGATGTCTTCCCAGTCTGGGCTGTATTATATATGTTTGTATTTTCTTTTGATTTGAGAAAGTAATTTTTGTTTAAATAGCATAAAAAGATGAATAATTAAAGTGTAAGCAGAAAAATATTCAAATGACTACTTTCCTAATAAAACTTCTATTTATTTTTCTTTGTCTGTCTCCTATCTCTCCTTCTCTCTCTCTCTCACACACACACAATGACACACACACACACAATGCCAAGCTTGTCTTTACTGGCCTTCTTTTCCCTCTCTTCCTTTAGACAGTCTTTCTCCACATGATAGCGAAATGGCTGATAGCAGCAGCTCCAAGGTTGTAAAAGTGGGAGCAAGAAAAAGACATGTTTCTCTCTCCTTGTCCCATATACTCTATACAATTCCTGTGAATACTTATGATCATTTATTTTTGCATCTCGTACCAATCCTGACACCAATCCTTGTTTCTAAAACAACACGACACTGGATGGTGAGGCTGGTTCATGTACCCATGACTGGCAGCCTCACTAGTGTCAAATAGTTGGAGCAGGGAAGCATATGTTCCCCCCCAAAGAAGGGAATCACATTTACTAGAGAAAGAGAAAAGGCATTCTCAGCAGACAAAGATTAATAGATGTTTAATACATGGAAAACGAAGGATTTAGCAAGAACATAAAAGCTGCCAAATGTGCTGTTTGCCAAGAACTGGCAATGAAGTCTCCAACAGAAAATGGTAATGTGTTTATTATTTATTCAATAGACGCTTATTAAGTGTCTATAGCTGTAACCCTCTTACTGCAGTGTCCTCTGTGCTGGGATGTAGGAGTGGGAAGTAACTAAAACTCCAATCCAACCCCTTTTCCTGGTGGTGTGGCTTATGCATGCTTCTTGTGACCTTGTAAGTGCCACATGTTGTTTCTGTGATTCTGGTTTTGTAATTTATCAGAGGGCCCGGCGGCTGACACTTCACGGTATCACAGCCATGGCTGCCCTGCTGGCCCGAGCACACACTGACCCTACTCGCTCAGTTGCTTGGGCCCCTGCCACTGCCGTACGGGTTGACTGCCATGACTTGGGTTTTGTCATCTTCCCTTTAGTATCATGCCCATATTCTCATGCTTGTCGATGCTGTCACTTTTTCTATCACTTTCATCTTCAGCTGAGGCAAGACACAGTCTTCTTCTCCCCAATGAAATAACTCTTAACCAACTCCCAAATAAAATCCCTTGCGGTGTCCTTGAGATAAAAACACTGCATTAGACTTAGTTTTTAAAAACTTTTCACTTGAGGCTTCTAAACCCATTGTTGTGAGCTGGTAACTCACCACTGATTGACCCCTCAGGTTCTGTCCCTGAAACATTTCCACTAGGGCCTCGGGATGGTGACCTAGTACCTCCAAAGTGCTCATCCAGGTCCATCTCCAGACCTCCCTCCTCACAGGTCAGGAGGCTTGTTTGACCCTGTACTTGGTCAAGCGTCTCAGTCACTTCTTCCAAGCAGGTTCTTTGAGTTTGCATGCAACTAGAATTTTCCCAGTTCTTTTCTATTGTTCTTTAATGTGTTGGAAATTTACTATGATTGTACTCTTTAGGCTTTGTCTTGCTCCTTGGCTCCCTGACAATAATATAAAACAGAATGAAATAAAGTCTAAACTGAAAGAATACAGAAAGAGGTCAAGGGAATACAGACAAAGGGCTGAGTCCAACTGGAGGAATCAAGTAGCAATTTTAAGACATGATATTTGAGCTGAGCTTAGGAAGGTAAGTTGGATTTTGATTGGTGATAGGGAAATGCTTCAAGTTGAGAGACAGGCCTAAGACACAGAGTTGTGGCAGCCATCGCAAGTTTGGGTAGTCACGTAGGAGTACACGGTCAACTTGGAGGACCAAAAGGTGTTCTTAAAGATTGTTTAAAAGTTTCCTATTCATAGTGGCTCCAAATATTATTTGAAACACTTATATGTTGGAAATTGAATGCAGAGAAAAGATTATTATCCCGTCCATGAGTAATGAAGAGCTCAGTCTTAACTGGGAGGGAGCAGATGTCATGAAATGGCCTGAGGAAGAAGTAATATTTTTTTTATTGGAAAAATATTATTGACAGTATTAAAAATAGTAGATAAAGAACTGCTAGACTGGGGATAAGGAGACCAGCTAAGAAATGACTGCAGATTTAAAGCAGCTTATTAAATAGATTGACTTCAAAGAGAGAGGGTTAAGGAATAATTTTGAAGGTCAGGAGAAGGACTGTTGTTTAACTGATGCTACTGCTGCTATTTGGGTGCTGGTGCCTGGTGTAGGTCAGATGCCCAGATGCTGCTCTGCCTTTGATAGAAGCTTTTATCTGTAGCGAACCCTGAGACCCACAGCCAAAGATTGGAGGACCTCTACATTACCATTCTCTGTCATTCATCAGTGACACTCTCTCTGGCAGCTTATGTCTCAGAGAAACCTTCAGTTTTTCAGGTATCATTCCTGGGGGTAGATCCCATGTGGTCTTTTTCTCCTGGATTCCCTGTCCTTCATCAGACATCTGTCTCAGCTGAGGGTCTGGTTTACTTCAGTGGCATTCCTTTGGTCCACTAGAACTTGTGCCTACTAGCCTGCCAAACTCTGCAAATGCAAACTGGCCACTCCCACAATTACTCTTTCCCCTCTTTTCCCTCAAGGAAGAGGGAAGGGCAGCCACCAAGGCCAAGGGCAGCCACACACCACCCCCAGACCCCAGGTGAGTCACGTATCTAGACTCCGTGCCCTCCACATTCCAGGATTTGTTAGGTTCTATCAAAGGGTATCATACTTCATTCTTGAATTATCTCTGGGTGAATCTAATAGTTCATGCAACCTGGAAGTATCTATCTGGGGAGTGAGAGGCCATTTGACTTTTTCTGTGGGAGGTGACCCCAAACAATTTATCCAAAGATTACTCTTTGCTTTCTAATATCAGGGATGAATGCCACAGATTCCCCTGGAAAGAACTTCTCTCTAAAGAATGTCTAGCCTTATCTTACATACACTGTTAGAGGTGATGGCTTCTGGAGTGCTTGGGCAACCTCTTAGTAGTACGTCCTGGGGTGATGTGTCCTTTAATCCATGGACGTGGTGCTTTTTATTCACTAACCTCCGAATTGAGACTTCAGCTGAAAATTCAAGAACATTGGAGATGTCTTATTTAACATCCTTTTATATTCATAAATATGAATTCAAAGTTTCTCAGTAGGAATATGGGCTGTGAACCACAGAGCTGATATCCAAGTTCATACCCAGCGCCTTCCTAGCCCTATGATGGGAATTCTCTGTAGTTCACTTTCCTGAACTGGATTCTGCCGTGTACTGTGTAGTACAATGCTATGAGTATTAAATGAGTTAATACAGTTCAAAAGCTTAGGTGATTACTTACCACATAACAATATTTTGCTACTAATGCTTTTCTGTTTATATTTTCCTAAGTTCTTCTTATGGTGATCTTTTCTCCTTATTCCTCTCATATTATAATACTGGGGACTAGTGACAACTATTAAGAAATAATTTTCCCCAAATATCTGAGTTAAAAATGTATCCTTTACTTAAACAATGAGTTAAAGTAGACCCAGTTCACTTTGGCCAAAGGTGTTAGGATGGAAAATGGATCCGGACACTTAACTTGGAGTGAATTTCGTTCCTGAGGCAACAAAGGGGAGTTGGGTAAAGTTGCAAATTCTGGGAATTAATGTATCAGGCTTAAGGCTTTCAGAATGGATAAGAGATTGCCAGGCTGGGGATGAAGAAACCTGATTTTAGTTTACAGTTCCACAATTACAAAGGTATATGAAAACATGCAAGTGACCTTCTTCTCTGGGCCTCAGTTTTTGCATTTTATAAATGAAGAAGTTTTACTGGATGACAGGGCAGTGCAGCGCAGAGCGTGGACTCCGACTATAGAAACCTGGGTCCGTGTTAGCTCTTACTAGGCCTCTAATTGTAAGTCATTTAACCTCAGTGAGTGACAATTCCCTCATCTGTAAAAAGAGGGTGCTACTGGTTCCCATCATACAGGATTTGGGGGCAGATTAAATTACAGAATTCATCTGCTGCTCCAGAACATGGCACATAACAAGCACCACTGACTGTTCTTTATATTACTGGTTTTATGAATAAGCTCATGCACCATCAAATGAGGCTGTGAAATTTGTATCTGCGTTGACCTCAGTTCCACAGGTCACCCTCGTCGTTTGGCTACTACCTTCTTTGGTTGCTCAGCAGATACGTCCATTAAATGCAATCTTCTCTTTTCAGTAAGTATATCTGCTTCTCTTTTAAGTGTATATTTTTATAAACAAGAGAATAAATTGAAAGCACATTTATGCATTTCCACTTGCAATTTCCTGGTACATAATCTACTTTCCTTTTTTCTTTATAGTAATTGCTTTGGGTCCTGGAGACAAGCAGCCTTCACCCTCCTTCTTTCTCAGAGAGTAACTTAGTTGCCTACATCACAGAGAAAATATATAGAAGTCCTTTCAATTTCCCACCACCACACCAATGTATCTATCTGAATTATAAACCACCTCTATACCAGCTAGATGCCTCTCTCTCTGCTCAAGACCAAGGCACCCACCGTTTCCCAGGGTACCATCTGGCTCCCCTTCTTCCCCTGATGCTTCAACTGCTCCCTCTACTAGCTCCATCCTATTAGCTTTTAATATTCACGAGACACTTTTGTCTTTAAAATGTTTAGAAAACATAAATACTTCTTCAGTCCTATGTGTCTGAGACATCACTCTCTCTCCATAACTGAGTCACCCGAAAGAGTTGGCTGTGTTCCCTGTCTCCGCTGCCTCACCTCCTGGTCTTCTTTCTACTCCAGTGTCACACTGATGGCTCCACCAAGGCCACATGATTTCCTTTTTGCAAAACCCTGTAGATATTTCTCTCCATTTTATTTTACCTCTGCCCTATTCTTTGACCACGCTTGTCCTTCTGGATATAATTTGATTCTTAAAGTAATCTAATTTTGACTCATATTTTAACACTCTTCCCATTTTATTGACAACATCTTAGAAAAAAAAACCCATCTAACATTTTTTAACACAAAAACAATTGCACAAATTGCAATATGATGAACAGATCCCACAAAAGTGGATATATTCCTTTATTCTTGTTGTCATATTAAAGCAACAAAAAAGGAAAAGGCGGAGAGAAAGAGAGAAAGAGGTGGTGGGGAGACAGGGAGAGAGAGAAAGAGAGAGAGAGGAACAGAGAGAGACAGGGAGATCCTCTATGTGCTTTACTTAGGATCAATCTGAAAAAGTCAAATTCTGAGCACTAAATCAAAATAAGACAATGAGAATGAGGGAATGTAAATAAACTTACATGTGGGACTTTGCAACAATAATTGCAGAATTATGCCTCAGCTTTTTCACTGACAGATGAGGTTCCTGTGGTGACTTCATGCACAGCTCTGGTTCCCCACCCTGCTCTCCCTACCTTCGTTGTAGCTTATATTATGTGAGACGAAACACAAATATGAATAATTAATAAATATTTCAATGCAGTGAGGGCTGATCCAGAATCATGGAAAACCACTGTCAAAAATACATGACCTAGGCTGGGTGTGGTGGTGCACACCTGTAGTTCCAGCTACTCAGGAGAGGAGCTCCAGCTACTTGAGCTCAGGAGCTGGAGGTTACAGTGAGCTATAATGACACTGCTGCCCTCAAGCCTGGGTGATGGAGCAAGATCCTCTTTCAAACAAAACAAAACAAAACAAAACAAAAATAGATGATATAGCTTGCTAATCCTTACATTGCATTTGTTTAAGGAAACTGGGATCTAGGTATTTTCCTAGTTTATAGGTTCATACAAGCTCAAAGTGTGTGTTAGAATTTTTGCTTTCTTCTGGGAGACGAAGAAAAGACATTGCAGCATTGGTAATACCTTGGTAAATGGAAACAAAAATTTTATTTTTAACACAAGCAATCTTTGTGTATTCTCAGTATCACCTTAGAGGGGAGGGAAAGTTAGAATAGCACTTGTTTATAATGAATAAAACCATGTAAGTGAAGAAATACTATGTAAGGCATCCCTTAGTCTGATGTGTAATATTTTCAAAGCAATTCCTTTCCATTAACTTAATTTTGCTATATCTGACTGAAGATAATTTTATCTTTTAATTATATACATCGAATAATTTTGCTTAAGTAGATTATATCATATATGTAGCATGTATATAAGGGAGATATAGATAAATTATGTTCATAGTTCTAAAATGTAAGCGAATCTTCATATATAATATTAATTCAATACAGCACTTTTTTTTTTAACTATACCATGTGACAGGGACGATTCTCTGGCTCCTGCCCTATAAATACATAATTATAATCTAAAGTGCTAAATTTTAAATAGAGTAGAAGTAGTATGAGTAAATCTACCTAGGGGGCATCTGAAGAGGTCTCACAATGGAGAAATTTTACAAGACTTGAATTAGTAATTTCTCTAACATGCCAAGTAAATCCTAATTTCTATCCTTGCCTTAAAGTAGTCACACCAAAGACATCACTTTAAGAAAAATAAACTAAAATTTCTTCTCAAATTGCTTTCAGAGTCACTAGCAAAACAATTTTAATGTCCTCAGTGGAGAGTGTATTTGCATTTTGAATACATTCACTACTCAACCAAGAGCAAGTGTGCTAAATGCTCTTGCCAGTTGGGCAATGGGTTAACAAAAAGTGACTTACTTCTATGGCTCAGAAGTGGGTTCTGAAACAAACTTTCCAACCAGTTATTTCCTGCACTAATAAATAAAATTAGGTTATAGAAAACAATATGGCATTATACTTATTCCATAATTTTTTTGTAAAGAGGACATACCTTTCCCGGAAATGTATTTTTGGTCTTAATTTGTGTAGGTAAGAATAGGCAGTAATGGAGAATCTGCATTTCTAAGAGTCTATTTCAGATATAGAAACTAATATTTAAGTTTCTACATTTGTGTATAGAGTAGGAGGATGGAACCAAAGAAAGCTGGTGCATTAATCCCATTTCTACAGAATTTCTCAAAATTAATCATGCAATACACATTTTTTTCCTCTAACTTGTTTGTAAAACTTGATGTACTACATGTAATTCATTGGAGTTTCATAGACCTACTTTGGAAGCCCCCAAATTGATGACAGCTTTTGGCTTCCAACTTATTTTGTTGCATCCAAGAGCAAATTATTTCTTCAAGCTCCTGTATTATATTCCCAAGGGCAGCACCCCTTATTTTGCTACCCTCTTCTGATAATGAAGATTCAGTATTCACATTGTACTTCTTCAGCCTACAACCTCTTCCATTCCCTGGAAGGGAATCATAAAATTCCAAATCATAAAATTACACAAAAATAAGATATTAGGCATATAAATGGTCACAGACATTATCCAGTCCAATCTTCTCATTTCATAGACAAGAAAACAACTAAAATGTAGAAAGAGGAGGTTTGGTATACTTGATATTTAGTGTGACAATGCCTTGAGCATCATTCTAGTCCATATTTTAATAACATAAATGGTTATAATTTTTGAAAAACATGGTGATGTATATTGGAATGAAGAAGCCTACATGAATTTTTGCTCAGTGTCATATTCTCCTGAGTGCAGGCATTTTCTTGGCTCTTTACAAACACATCACTAGAGTCTTATATTTAAACCATTCAATCATCATCACATTAGTCTGACAGTTTTCCAGGCACCTTCCCAGCTAGAACAGAATTATAATTTTAGCTCCTCCCATAGCTTCCAGAGTTTTGTAACTCAAGCTGGAGAAGGAAAGAAAAGCTCCTTATTTAGTCTCCTGCCCTTGGAAGGGTGCCATCTTTCCCTTCAGAGACTTACTAAAGGCTTCTTGCCTTATTTTCAGCCCATGCTGGTAGTATTCCACCTTATCTGAAATTCAGTCATGTCATGGGCTAAGCCCTAAGACTGCCTTCTGTGTGTTCTGATCTTCTGCCATTTTTTTGTCTGCACTCCTGCCCCTGCAAAACAACAAGACAACAACAACAAATCTACTGACTAAATGCCAGATGGTGTCTACTTTTGATTTAACACCTACTTAAAGTTATTTTTGCTTTTTTCTAAATACGGTGTACCTTTGTGTTTGTAGAACAAAAATAAAAGGATCTTAGTGGTAATAATTCCTTTAACTTTTTTTATTTCTAATAGAGCTCTAGAATTTTGGTATTACTTATATAAATACTTAAGTAAGAAGTAAAGTAATAAATTTACATTATAAGTAATAAAAAGAAAATACTTAATTCATGTGGATCTTAGACCATCAACTATCAAAGACTTATTTCTAAGAACATTTGGTCAAGAGACCAATTTCCAGAAGCAAAAGACATCAGTTTAGTAGGCCTTGTATAATTCCAGTATAAAGATCATTTAAATAAAAATGATTTTATAATTTTTTTTAAAAAATGTATTTCCTTTTAAAGCAGTTGACTCTTCCAATGATATTTCATTTTTCATGGTCTCATGACACCATTCTGTATAGAAAACCAACTCATATCTTCAGTGTGACTCCATTATGTCAGAAAAAAATACTTCTAGTAAATAATCCTGCAATACTGTGTAAAGGGCAGGTTATAGACCCTAATATGAAAAAGAGTGAAAATGGTCAAGAAGATGACCTTGAAATTAGATGGAAAATGATGAGTAGATTCATCAGGGTTTTTTTTTTTTTTTCATTTGGCTAGTCAAGGAATGATTCATGAATGCCTCAGAATCAAAGGCACTGTTTTAATTTCCTTCATTTCTTTCTTTTTTAACTCACAAGTTAAGTATCACATAGTTAACAATATATTTTAGTTTAATACAGATATGTTCTTTGGAGAAAATACATACCTTTCTTTCTGTTTCTATTTTCTTTAAATCAATGTGTGGTTAAGTAACTGACAAATAGCCATATATGATATTTTTTGTCAAAATTTTCCTGGCATTTTTGGCTTGTGAAATTCTAGTTATGGGCTCTAATTTTTGGATTAAGTTATACATGAAAATAAATATTTAACCCCCAAATAACTTCAATATTTCATTACCTGAGTTATAACTTTTTCCATACAGTAAAAAAGTGGTTTATATATTAACAATTTTAATTTAAAATTATTATGGTGTTACACACATATACACATAGAACTTGAACATGAATGCTGTTAATTTCATAAACAACTCACTTATACAATGAGAATCCAGGTCGAAGAAGATTGTCACCAGCCTCGTAGAAACACCATCAACTTTATTTCCATCTCTATTCCCTCTATCCCAAGGATCATCCACTACCCTGACTTCTAGTGACAGAGTAGTTTGGTCTATTCTTGTCTACTGCATAGATATGGAATCATGCAATATGCACCCTGTCTGGGAAGTTTGGCTCTTTTTCTAAACAATTTCTCTCTTGTGAGATTCATGCATGTTGTTGCCTGTAATTGCAGTTTGTAACTCATATTCTGTCTAGTATTCCATTTTGAGCAAATTTTGTATACCACAATTTGTTGATCTGTTCTACTGCTGATTGGTTTTTGGTTTGGGCTATTCCAAACATAGCATTTCTGTGAACATTCTTGTACATGTGTCTTCTTGAAATGATGGGTGTATGTCCTATGAGAATTTACTTAGGAGCCATACACTATGCATTGTTCAACTTTCAGAGATGCTTCCAGAACAATTTCCAATGTGCCATAGCAGCTGCACCCCCATCTGTAGCATCGGGGGGCTCCAGTGGCACCAGGTCCCTGCCACCATTTGGTATTGTTCATATTTTTGAATGTCTTCAGTCTATGGGTGTATGATGGTATGTTATTGTGTTTTTTATTTGCATTTCGTTGATGATGTTTTTTGGCCTATTTTTATATCCTGTTTTGTGAAATGTTTTTTGACTATATTTTTGATTTCATTGTCTTTTTTTTTTTTTTTTAACCTAGAGGAGCTTTTTTCTAATACATGCTGAATATAAATAATAGAAACAATTTCTCCCATTCTTTTCACTCTCTTGACTGTATTTTGAGCAGAAATTCTTAATCTTACTATCATTTCATATTATTTTTATTCTTATGTTTATCTACTTAAAAACAAAGAACATGTTGATATGTCTTTGTTTATATGTCCGCAAATGGTGTGTTTTGAGGAGCAGAGGTTCATAATTTTACTGTATTCAAGTTTATCATTTTGAGGGTGACACTTTTGATTCCTTTTACAAGTCTTACCTACTCCAAGGCCCGTATGTGTTCTTTAAAAGTACTATTACTCTATCTTCCACGTTTTTCGTTCTGCAGTCCATCTGGAACTGATTTTTGAATATGCTGTGAGGTAGGGGAAATCACATTTTAATTTTCATTACTTAAAGAATACACGCTCTTCATAGGGAGAAGGAGAGAACAGAAGTGACTTATGATCCGATCCGTCTACCTCCCAAGACCACAGTTCTGACATTGTGACGTGTGTCTTTCTACATAACGCTTTTGTTGTTATTTACATCAGTGGTACTCTGATTCATTCTTCAATTTTCCTTCCTCTCAGTTACATAAACCAAGAATAAATCCTTTTCCTTGAAACCTCATCCTTATCACCTAGGACAAAAGACAGAACAAAACAAAAATATTGTCTCTAGCGCGGTGTGACTGCCTTCTTATTTCAACTTTCACAAACTCAGGCTAATGTCTCAAGTAGACTTTTAAGTTTTCTTTCATTTGTTGCAAACATTCCTGTCAAAGTCAGTTAAACACATTTTCATTAATATAATGAAGGCCAGCAGTTTCTTTTCTAACTTTTCATTTCTGATCGTATCTTTATTAATTCCTGAATTCTGCTTTGTATTAATTTTTAACTGATATTTTAGTTATTGGCTGAATCAATTTCTTTGATTCTTTTTAAAATGTTCTAAAAGTGTAAGGTTGTAAGTTTCCTTCGTAGTCCTGCCTCAATCATTATCACTTTGGTAGCTTTTCATTATTGCTAATTTTCTAAAACAATTTTCAATATATGCTTGCATTTTCTATTTGACCCAAAAGAATTGTTTTAAGACTCCTTCTGGAACAACCTTTAATTTTGCCACTTGGTTACCACTAAAAGTTTATTATATTGTGATCAGAGAATATTGCCTGAACTAGTACTACTTTTGGGAATTTATGAAAGTTACTAAACCATGTATAAAAGGTGTACTTTCAAAGTAGAATTACTTTCCTACTTATGCTACTCAGGCCATCATATCCTCACTTATGTTCTTGTTTTCACGTTTATCGTCATGAACTGATAGATGTGAATTATAAACTCCTACCACTAATCTGTTTTTTCTTCTATCTCCTTATGACCTTGTAGTTTCTGCTCCATGGCAAAGCCTGCTATGCTATGCAGCTATGTACATATTCATAGCTGCCATGTATCTAATCTTCATTTATCATTTCACTCTATAAGATTCGCATTAGTTCTATTGTGCAACATTGATTCCAGTCTCAGCTCTAAGTTAAATTTGCTCAACATAGTCATCATTTACATTTAACATATTTACATTTGCCATAATTTACACTTTGCTTCCTTGGCTGTCTTTTGGCCTCCAGGACAACCTTCTCTGTGTTCTCATATATTCAAAATTGCTTGTCTATAGCCTGTACTTGAAAGACAGCTTGGCCGGATAGAATCTTTGGCTCGTGTTTCTTTTCTTGAGTATATATCTTAAGGATATTGTTGATATGTTGAGTGTCTTCTGATGGAGTCTGTTGTCAAATGTTGCTGTGGAGAGACACCAATATGACCTGCTTTTTTTCCCTTCATAAATAACATTTATTTTGCTTGCATGGGCAAAAAAAATTCTTTTTTTATTTTAAAGCTCAGTAGCTTTACTACGAAATGTCTTCACGTTGGCCATTCCTGGTTAATACCTTTCTATCCACTGTGTTTGTCCAATATGAAGATTTAAGTCTTTTATTTCAACAAAAGAACCTTGAATTATAGCTTTAATATTTGTTCTGTTCTTTGCATCAAGTTTTAACTTCAAGAACTATTCTAAACATTGCCTTTGTACATGGGTCTCCAATGCACATCTTTTCTTTCTATATTTTCCCCTAATCATTCCTCCTTCCTTGCCTCCCTCCCTTTCCCCTTCCCCTTCCTTCCTCTCTTTGTCATTACAATGTAGTCTATTTTCTCACTGTATCTATAGTCCTTATTATGTATTTTCTATGCTCACTTGTGCTGTTTTCAATTTTATTTTAGTGTACTTCCCCTCTCTTCTGCTTCTTTTCTGATCTCTGCTAGGTCATATTTTATCTCTTTCTATTGTCTTTGTATATTTCCCAAGAGTTTCTATATTTCTGTTTTGAGACATTACTTCTAAAGTAGCTGTTTCATTAATTTTTTAAAAATACATGATAAAATGTTTGGTTAAAACATTGACCAGCTCCATGGCAATACATTTCTCATGGGTTTTCTGCCTCTGTAGCTAAATTTTGGTGCTTTTTCTCACATTTTTTCTTATAGTACATTTTGACTTATTATTATGTGTAATCTTGAAAAATGAAATTCATGCTTGAATTAAGTGGATTTTTTTCTTGGACCAGCTATTTATGAGGGCTGAGAGGTGCAGAATAGGTTTTCTGCCTCTTTCCTTCTCTGTTGTCAGAGAAGCAGACTGCTTCCTAGAGCTCTGGCTTCTCTTTGTTATTATTTATGTAGCCCACTTCCCCTGCTTCTGTGGACAAAATTTGACCCAGAAGGACATCTACTGACAGCCTGCTCAAAGCAAGAAGGAATAGAGCTTTCACAAAACAAGGTCAGCACTCACCTTCAGAAATCTTAAGTTTTCTTTTTTTCTGATGTTACTTGATATCTGCCCCTGAACCTTCTTGCCCCTCCCTGAGTATTTTCTTCACTTCTACATTCTCATTTGTTTATGATAATTATTATATGATCTTGGGCTTACCATCTTTCTTAAAATAAAATCACAATTTATAGGAGGTGAACTATCCTGTTGTATATAGCCATATTCATTTTTTAAATTAACTTCTTCATATTTCAACAATATGAATTATTTCAGTCCTGAAAAATAGTGCACACATGTGAAGAAACTGTGGAAGAACAGGAAAAGACCTGCCCAAAAAAGGGGTATTTGTTCTAGTGCCATTGGCTTTTACAGTGCCAGGAATAGCCTGTTCTTGCTAACAAGATTAGAAAGCCTTTAGGTTCATGGGCACCGGGTAGAGGACACAGGAAGGTTTTGCCTCAGTAGAGGAGGATAATTAACGCTACTCTGAGCAGTGGTATACGCTTACTTAATCTTAAAAGTTAAGGCCAGAAACAGCCTGTTTCTAAGAAACCTAACTATATCTAAATAAAGCTCAAGAAGAATTATGGGAACATGAAAGTATCCATCATCCTAAAATGTAAAATTAATAATACATGACATTTAATTAAAATTGTCATGCATTGAAAGTAGTAAGAAAGTATGACCATAATGAAAAAAACCCAATTAACCAAAATTGATTCATCACTGACATGTATGATAAAATGAACATCAAAAAAATTATTATAATTATATATTCAAAAAGTTAACTGGAGGCATGTAAGATACAAAATAAGATTCCAGTTAATGTGCTAGAAATAAAAACCACAATATATGAGATAAAAGGTATGTTGAATATGATTAATTGTTCGAGAAAAGATTTGCAAATTTGAAGACATAGCAGTAAAATTATCCAAAATGAAGCACAGAAAGAGAAGAAAGAGAATTTAAAAGCAATTAATTGAGTTGTGGGACTTCACGCAGCCTGATACATGTTTAGCTGGAGTCCCTAAAGCAGGAGAGAGGGGGAACAAAAGACGTTTTAAAAAGATAATAGCCCAACATTTTGCAAGTTTAATAAAAATAGAAACTTCAAGCACAAGAAATATAGAAAAATCACATAAAGTCAGCCCATAATTAAATTGCACAAAACTAGCAACAGAGAGAAAATCTTAAAAGCAGGCACAAGTAAAAGACACCATTATGTATAGAACATGAATGTAAAAGATTTTTCATTAATGGTAGATTATATTTTTTAGAAAAAAAGTCTAGCAGGAGAACAGTAAAGCAACATCTTTAAAGTACAAAAAAAAAAAAAAAAAAAAAAAAGAAAGAAAACCCAACCGTTTTCAACATAGGAAAAAAAAAAAAAAAAAAAAAAAAAAAAAAAAACACAAAAAATGGG
>CAUYPK010043204.1:0-23680 GCA_963574355.1 Loris lydekkerianus | reverse complement strand
TCCCCATGACGGGTAAGACTGAAACTGCAAGAGCAGGCAACCTAAGACAGGGGCTATGCTTTTCCGCCATACAAAAAACAAGAGGGAATTGTTGGGCCCTGCCATGTGCCTGAGGCCTAGTGCAACTTCCCGAGCCTGACGAGAAGCAGATCCATCGAGCTACGTCTGCGTAGCAACGACTCAGCAAGGCCCGGCCTGAAACTGCCTCTACCTAGATACAGCCAATGTGGTACCATGCCACTGGCCCGACCCTGTCACTCACCTCTTCCCCCGCCTTCTTTCCCTGCCCCTTATCCACAATAAAAAAATAAATAAATTCAAAAAAAAAAAAAAAAAAACCCAAACAAATAAACAAGCAAACACACACAAAAAACCTCACACAGTGGTCCTGGCTGTGTAGAACAGCAGCCACTACCAAAAATTGATCCAGATTCACCTTCTCCATCTTCTGTAAACATTAAAAGTCTTAGAGGGAGGAGGAAAACAAAAACTGTGGTTGAGGGAGCTGGCAAAAACCAGCTCCAGACAGGGGTGATGAAGAGGAAAAATGAAAAGAATGAAAAAGTTATTCCTGCCCTGGTGGTAGGCTAGGAATGCGTGATGGTCGCAACTCCAGGGAGGGCAGAAAAACGTGTGATTGTCACACCTGTGAGACCCAACTACACAAGCCTCCTAAGACGGACCCTCCTACCAACCACAACCACCACCACTTTAATAAGCCATAAGTGGGAATAATGTCATAGATGAAGACCTGGCGGAGCTAGAAAGGACAGAGCCTTTCTGCTCAGCAACTCAAAGGGAAGATTCAAAGCCAAGGGAGGAGGCCCACAGCCAAACCAATCAAAGACATTGAGAAAAAAACAGACCCGTTAGCTAATTAGCCCACACACGGAGCACATCACACCAGGAATTAGAACCCTGTGGGAAACTGAGGCTAATCACAGCAACAACCTTCTTCACTTTCAGCTCAATCACTGTCTGAATTTACCCAAACCCTCACACTAAAGAGGGACTTTTCTCTCCAAGATTATGGAGATGATTTACTTTAATATGTACTGTTCTACATGTATTAGACTTTTACCAAAAATATAAGAACTATACCAAAAAAGGCAATTAAACATGGATGCTACAAACCAATCATCCAAATAAGATTAATGATGTAAACATTAGAAGTATTATGCTATTAGAAATAGAATTTGAGATAATTATGATTAATATGTTAAAGGTTCTGATAAAAAAGGTAAATGGCATGCAATATTGAATAGATAATTTAAGCAGAGAAGATGGATATTTTAAGAAAAAAATCTAATGACAATAAAGACACTCCACCATTTATGACAGTTCAATTTAAAAATTTTTAACTTTATGATTTATTTGGACATAACTACAGCATAAGTCAAGGAACATACGGACTTATGCTGGTTAAGTTTATAATTTTTAACATTATGATGGGTTCCAAGGATATTAAATGCACTTGACTGGGGATATTTTCAACTTAGGGTGGGTGTACCATGATATAACCCCATTGAAAGTCAAGGAGCAGCTGACTAGATTTTAATAACAAAGTGATAGGTAAAAAGTATTTGAAGTAGGCTCATGAGAAGACTCAAAAGAGTTGAAAGAAAAAAAAAAATCACTATTGAACATACGTCAGTAGAAATTACCCAAAACAATGTGTGTGTGTGAAAAGGAACCAATGTGTGTGTGTGTGAAGAAAGAATTTTGAGAGTAAGAATGAAATTTTGAAGAGCTGTGGCAATACCACACATTCTACTGTGTAATTGAGTTATTAGAATATGAGCAACTAGAATCAGCTAGAATCCCAGAAAGAAAAACAAGTAGAGGAACAAGAAATACTAAAAAAAAAGATTGAGAATTTTTCAAAATTCAAAAACTATTCCAGGAAGCCAGAGAATCTCAACTAGGATAAACATGATCACATTAATGTACACAGCTATGATTTAATAAAAACAACAACAACAACAACAACAAAAACCAACAGGTAAGTGCATCCCGCTTAAAGCTAAAAACAAAAAACAAAGAGAAAAGCTTGAAGGAAGATGGAGGAAAATAGACACATTATCACAGGGGAACAAGAAGAAGAATGAACACACTGCTCTTCCGAAATTCGGTGAGCAAGAAGACCATGGAGTGGCAGGTTTAAAGTGCTAGAAGAAAACAAAAATCTGTCAAAACAAAATTCTCAGAACAAGGCTGTGGACTCATTGAAAATATCCTTCAGTTGTAAAAGAGAAGACTTTCTCATTAAAAACAAGAGTGACCTGAGGGAATTCATTCATAGCATCAATAATGTAGAAGAAACATTAAAAGAAAGTTCTTCAGGCAGAGGGAATATAATATAGGTTAGAAATGGGAGTTTACATAAGGAAATGAAGAACACACAAAGCAATAAATTAACAGTAAAATAAAATCTTTAAAAAATCTTTAAATAACAACCAAATGTTTAAAGCGAAAAGAGTAGTGATGCATTGCATTTTACAGCACATGTAAAAATGAGATGTAAGCCAGCAATAAGGCAAGAGAGAGAACGGAGTAATTTGGAATATATTACTATGGTATCCTTATACTCTATAATAAACATTTTAATATTGTAGGTAGTTCAAAATTATTTAAACATTTATATTGTAAAACCTAGAACAATGACTAAAATTGTTAACTAATAAAAGGTATGAAGAATAACTCCACTGAGTATACAAAATAGGGTAATTTAACATGTTCAATTAAACCTAGAGAAATTAGAAAAAATAAGATTAAAGAAAAAAGAGTAAGAGGAAAACTTAGAAAGCAGCTGGAAAGATGGTACATTTTAATCCAACCAAATCAATAATAACTTGAAATATGAATGGTCTAAACACACAGAAGACAAAATTTGAGAGCTCCTAGGGTGTTGAGCATATGGAGGTGTTGGGTGGTGGTACAGCCAGAGAGGACAGTAAGCTCCACTACATTACCTCCCATTCCTTGCCCTGTCCCTCTCTTCACCTGGCTATTCATCCGTATCCTTATAACATCCTTCATAATAAATTGGCAAATGTATTAAAAAAGATAGAATTTGTCAGACTGGGTAAAAAATCAAGACATACCTATATGCTGCCTATAAGAAATGCACTTTAAACATAAACAAATATTTATGTTAAAAAAGAAAGGGTTAAGAAAAATATGCTGTACAAACATCATCACCACCACCACCAACAAAAAAACCTAAAGGAGGTGGCTCAAAGGAGTAGGGTGCCAGCCTCATATGCCACAGGTGGTGGGTTCAAACTCAGACCCAGCCAGAAACTGAAAAAAAAAAAAAAAAAGCTAAAGTAGCTATGCCAATTTCAGTCACTGTAAACTTACCAGTAAGGAACATTATCACATTATGATAAAGATGGTCACTACACTCTGCTGAAGTGGTCAGTTCTCCAAGAAGACCCAATAATCTTAAATGTGTCTTCCTCAACCATGGACTTCAATAGACATAAAGCAGACTACAAAATAGAAATAGAAAAACATGTAGTATATTTTGGAAAATTCACTATTACTTTAGATTTCAACCTGTATCAGTAATTGATTGAATAATCAGGTAAAAAATTAATAAACATATCAATGGCCTGAAGAAAACTATCTATTCACTTAATTTTACTGAAATTTACAGAACCATCCGATGAACAACAGCAGAATATACATGCTGTAGGTGCACTTGGAAATTCACCAAGAGAAATCATATTTAAGGCTAAGCTTAATAAATTCCATTCTATGCTGCATAAGATCACTTCTAAGAATTTTATGGACATACCTGGTAGACACTTTCAACTAGATGAAAAACTTCTAAGAATTTTAAAGGCAGGAAGAAGACCCAAAACTCCACCAGCTGCAAATGTGAACCATCTCTTTTAGAAAAATTAGAATGACTCAGAGAACAGAAACCAGAATCTAGAACACAGTGCTAAGAGCTACAGAGAATTATTCCCAGGGAGTATGAATGACTAAAGCAGTGATTATATATGCTTTGATTTTAGAATTGCTACAGACAAATGCTTAGCTTATCACTTTGTCCCATGTCTTATTAAATGGGATTTTGTTGGAAATTACTGAAAGCTTGTTTCAATATTATAGCTTGCAAGTGGGGATAGGTAACCCATTCTTCAGGATTCTGCTCTTCGGATTGAGAGGAACTATTCTTAAAAATTTGTATCCAAAGTACTGTAAGTGAGAATCTCACATGTGTCTGGACATTAGATGATAAGATCCTAGAATCTGAGTTTGTTCTATATTGGCACGAGGTTTTTGAGAGTTTTTACAGATCATGAGTGTATTTTGTCTATACCTGAATTTACCTCAGAGGGTACTCTGGTAGTTTGTTTCAAAGATGGTCATCAACAATATCTTTATTTTCTATATACACATTCCATTCCCTATTGAGAGGTGGAGTCCATTCCTTTCCTTGATCTGGACTATCATTAATGACTTACTTGACAAGAACATGTGGCAGAAATAATATTATTAAATGCACATAGTTAGGTCATAGGAAGACTCTCCTTTGGACATGTAGATCTTAGATCAATTGAGTTGCTCTCAATCCAATATTTTATCATGGATCACTTTTTCTATGGATAGCTGGAAGCCATCACATAAGAAATCAAACCATCTTGACACTGATATCTGCGATGAACCCCTATTAGCCATGGACAAAAACCACAGAGAGAGAGAGAGGTGGCTCCCCCAAACCAGTCTGTTCTACCCATTCCAGCTCAGTGCCAGACTTATAACTGAATGAGTTGTCCTCAATATCGGTTCTTATTAAGCCTTCATGTTACCTCAGTTCTAGATACCTGCTAATGGTATCTTTGGCAAAATTCCAGGTGATAACCTGAGTGCAATCACCTGGATAGTTCTTGGAAATAATTGTTGTTTTAAGCCACTGATATTAAGGTTGTTTATTCACAACAGACGACCAGAACAATAATATGAGCACAATAATAGAAAAATAGGCTAATATAATACCAAACAGATCCCAAAACCTACTCACACATACTTGGTAATCTGATTTATAACAAGGATAACACTGGATTTCAGTAGAGAAAATTTTTCCCCACAGTATAAGTTGCTATATTAGCTGCATATCTAAAATTAAAAAAAGAATGTTTCTCTGTACTTTAATTCATAAAAAAAATAAATTGTTTATGGCATGCTAATTTAAGTATGAAAGGTTATAAAAAACTTTTCAAAAGGAAGTAAGAGACTATCTTCATGACCTTGGGGTACAAAATTTTTCTTTAAAAGAACACAATAAACACTAATCCCGAAGAAACAATTTTGATAAATCGGATTATAACCAAATTAAATCTTCGATTTGTTAACATATGCCACAAAGTATAAAAAGAAAAATCTCAGAATGATAGTAGTTGTAATACTTAAACCAAATTGTACATAGACCAAGTAAGAACTATATTTATCAAAATTCACTGATTACTTGACCCTTAAAATGTGGAATTTACTGTACATAAATTATATCTCAATAAAGATGAATTTTTAAAGGGGAAAAAAACAACTACAAATACGTAAGGAAAAGAAAGAAACAATAGAAAAAACAAAACAAAACAAAACAAAAAAAAAACAGGCACTTAGCAAAAGATGACATCTAAGTGCCAGGGAACATGGTCCTATTTTTTATATTTACTTTGGATTAATATAAGGGTACATACAATTAGGTTACATTGTTTGTGTTTGTAAGGTAAAATCTGAGTTGTAGTTGTGACCTTCACCCAGGAAGTATACAGCTGCAGAACTTTCAGAATAGCTAAAATAGAAATAACTAATGATAACAGAATTAGAGAGAATGTGAAGCAGTAAAACTCTAATACTTTGCAAGTGGTACAACTGCTCTGAAAACTGGAAGTATCTGCTGTGGGTAAACATATATAAATACACTCTACATACCATAGTCATATTCCTATGTATACATCCAACAGAAATGCACAGAAATATTCACGGCAAGGTATGCACGTGATTTATAGCAACGATATTGGTAATATTCCACAATTAGAAACGACTCAAATACCCATCAGTGAAAGAATTGGTGATTATATTGGGTTTTACAAAAGTATACTACAAAGTAGTGAGGATGAATGTCTATAGCTACAGTCAATAACAATGATGTGTCTCACAAGCAAATCAATTAAGAATTTTCATATGGAAGTCAATCTCTAAATACTCTTCCGGTATTATCATTTCTTAGTTTGGGTATGGTCTTTATAATAACCTCACAAAATTATTTAGGAGCTATAGTACCTATTCTACTCCACTAAAATTATTATTATATAAGGATTATTTTTCTACTAAAACTTGAAAAAAACTGTCAAACGCCTGGATATTAGTAATTTTCTATAAAGTTTGTAGGTATTTAGTGATCTGTGAGGGAGGAAGAGAGGAAGTGTGTTGAATGCCACTTTAATTTCTTTAATTGACATCACTAGAATGTTGTAAGTAGTTACAATGATTGCATTGGTTTTTATATCAGTAAATTTTAATTATTTTAGATTGTAAAGAGACATTTCACATAAGATTTAAAATTTATTAATGATTTTCTCTTGTATTTTTCTTTCTATGTATTAGATAATCTACTAGCTTAATATTAGAATTGAGTACATTGGATTCTAGCTTCTCCATTCTTGTGATACTTTACTAAGAAGAATGTGTTCCTACAAAATCCAGGTTAATAATAAAAGATGTAAAGTCTCCATCTTTTTAATGGCTGAACAGTATTCCCTGGTCTATATATAATTACATGAGTACTTTGATACACACTCCTTGGCAACCACTGATTTATTATCTATTGCTATGGATTATATTTGTCTTTTCTGAAATCTCATGTAAATAGAATCATAGAGTAAATAATCCTGTGTGTCTTTTCTATTTAATATAGTATTTCAGAGATTGAAGAACATATGTTGCATGTGTTGATATTTTATTCTTTTTATAGCTCAGCAGTATTTTCTTGTATGCACAAGCCATCATTGCCACAATTTGTTTATCCACTCATTAGTTAACAAAAATTTGGATTATTGACATTCTCAGTTACTATAGACAAAGCTGCTATGAACATTCCTAGAATTTTTTGTGTGGACATATATTTGCATTTATCTTAGGTAAATAACCAAGGAGTAATATTGTGGCAAATGATTTTCCAAGCCATTTGTACCATTTTGCATTCCCAGCAGCAATTACAATTCCAGTTGATTCATGCTTTCCTCTTCTCCAGCACTTGGTCTTGTCAATCTTTCAAAATCAAGCTACTCTATTAAGTGCATAGTGTTATGTTACTGTAGTTTTAATTAATATTTATGTAATGACAAAGAATGTTGGCTATCTTTCCATCTGCTTATGTACTACCTCTTTATCTTTTATTATTTTGTAAAATGTCTAGATTTTTTACTGTTTTATTACTGAGCTATTTGTCTTTTTATCTTGAGATGTAGGAGTCATTTGTATATTCCATATATAAGCCTTTTTTTAGATACATATTTTTAAAATATTTTACCCAAATGTGCCACATATTTTCAATTTCTGGCAACACAAGCAGAAATAAATGAATTAGAGATGAAAAGAAAGCCTAAAATTAATAATTAATTCCAAAGATTTGTTCTTTGACTAAGTTAATAGAATAGGCAATTCTCACAATTGCATATTTTCACAATATGCAAATGTTTAGAGTAACTATCAAAACAAATGATTCAGATGAATTTTTGATAGTTTTAAAAGTCTAAGCAAAAGCAAAATTCCTGGATAAAATAGATATTTCAGTTATCAGAATATAGAGATATCAGATGAGACACAAATGTTTGAATATAACAGAAAATATGGTAGGAATTTAAAACATTGTGCAAAATTTTATATTAAAGTTTCTGGAATACCTGCTAAATGATTATTTCAAATTGTCATGGAACAAATAATTTTCTTACTAGTAAATTCTTCTAGGGATGGGACAAAGGACACATCATATTCTTATTTATTTTATTGTGTGCTCATCATTTAGCAATGTAATCCAAGGAACATAATTCCTAAAAACTGGGTAACCATCACTTCTGAAGAGAGATGCAAATACTCAACAAAAAAAAGGTCACAGACCCAAGCCAGGACAGCAGGTGTCATATTGTTTCACTACTCACCATTGCCTTTGTCCTCCCTAGAGGGTTTCAACTCTTCAGGTTTTATCATGCTGGTTCCCACACAGACATTTCCCAACTCTAGCCAAGACTTCAGGAGCCTCCTGAATCCAGTGCATCATGGGTGATCTTTTGTGACTCCAGCACTTGGACATTCTAGGGGGAGAGGGCACTTCTTCCTATCATTATCAGGGGTCAGGGATTGATCTTCAGGTACCTGGGAACAGGCCCGCAGGCCAGATCCTTTACCCTCTTCTCTTGACTGCCTTGCTTGGGGGCATGGAGAAGACATTGTTAATTAATTTCAGGAGACAAGGATGCCCATGTGGGCAGGTCAGAGAGGAGAATGCAATGTTTGTCCTACCTAGCATGTTTGTGGTCATCCCTCTTCCTACAGGAGGGCTGTGCTCTTAGCTCTGGCCAGGATCCTGGGCTGGGAACTCCCCATCCTGCATCATAGTCATGAGAGAGCTCAGCAAGCTTGAGCTCCTGCCTGCTGACAGACAGCAGGAAGAAACCAAGAACAGGGGAGGGAAGAGAAGAGTGTAGCTTGCTCCAGACTGCCAGATTGTGGATGTCAGATGGATTTGCATCCATAAGCAGACTTTCTGGTTGGGTGAGGCCACTTCAGCCCTTCATTCGTGGCTTTGCTTAGAAGCTCAGAACAGACTTTTGGCCCTTGCTGAAACAGGTTCCTTGCTAGCTGTGTTGGAGCCTGAAGCAATTTCAGCCAACCCAGATTGACCTGGCCACACTCCCCCACCTGCTTCTGCTATGGCAGAGAATAAGGATTCATCTGCGTTTCCAGGGCCCCATCCACCACTTGGGGCAATCAAGTGCTTCTCCTAAAGGACTAGAACCAGTAATAGGACCCCAAAAGAACATTGCAGTTTATTCTCTGGCAAGTGCCAACTCATGACATGGAGGTCAATTTGCATACCTCTTGCAGCATTTACTGACTTAATCATACAGGATGTTGTTGAGTCTTGGCCATAAGCAACCACCTATTGTCTCAGAGATTATACTGGCCATGTCATTATTTAAACAAAAGAAAATCTAAAAATAAAAAGCAATAGCTTCCCCAGACAAGAAGGAGTCAGTGAAAAAAAAAAAAAAAAAAAAAAAAAAACAGAAACATGAAAAATCAGAGTGAAAGGACATTCCCAAAAGAGAACAATAACTTCATACCAATGGAAACCAATGGGAAAATGAGAATATAGAAATGACTGATAAGGAATTTCAAATATAGATTGTAAGGAAGTTCAATTAAATACAAGAGAAAAGAAAAACCCAAACACAAAGAAACTACAAAAACAAGGCAGGAAAGGAATAAAAATGCCACTAAAGAAATTGAATTATTAAAAAAAAAAAATCAAGCATAGCTTCTGGAAATGAAAGGTTTATTCAAGGACTACAGAACACAGTAAAAATTCTTAAGAATATGCTAGATCAGACAGAAGAAAGAATGTCAGAGCTAGAAGACAACACTAGGACTGCCCAAAGTTACCACAAAAGTGGAAGTCCTATGAACCCTAAGTTGAAAGCTATACACCTCATTGTTGAATATCACTATGGTCACGTTCAAAGTACTCCACTTGGAAAGTTATGCACCAATGCCAGTGGCTGGTACATCCTTGAAAGCAATTTTGAAACTCTTTTTCTGGAGTGACTATCAGAGCTGCTGTCTAGAGATTCTGACAATTAGGTTCACAAACTCATCCTACAAAAAGTGCTACATCCCTCAATGGTGAATAAGGGTAGATTAGCTGTCACTGCATAGTTGCCCAAAGGGAGTACTTTAAAGGTGACCATAGTGATATTCGAGGTGTGTAGCAAATTTTCCAGCACGAGTTTGTGAACTTAATTGTCTGACCTTATATATTTAATGAAGGGCAGATAACCAGAGTTTAAACAGAACTCAAGCAAACCACCAATAAAAAATTAAACAACTCCATAAAAAGTTGGGGAAAAGGCATCATGGGAAGTTTTCAAAAGAAGATAGACTAATAGCCAATAAAAAGATGAAAAATTTCTCTAATCTAATCCTCAGAGAATGCAAATCAAAACCACAATGAAGTATAACCTAAATTTGGTTAGAATGGCTTTTATTAAAAAAAAAAAATCCCCAAACAACAGATGCTTGTATGCATTCAGAGGAAAAGGAACTCATATACACTCTCGGGGGAAGTGCAAACCAGTCGTGGAGAAAGTCCTATGAAGATACCTCAAAGAACGAAAAGTAGACCTACCATTTGATCCAGTAATCCCATCATTGGCTATTTATATTTTATCAAAAAGACATTTGCACCTGAATGTTTATTGCAGCCCAATGTATAATCACAAAAGTGTAGAACCAACCCAAGTGCTCATCAATACATGAGTGGATTAAAAGTATTTGATATATATACTTTCAAAGCACTTTTTCTAGGATGAGTTTGTGAACTCAATTGTCAGATCTTTGTATAAATATAGTCCTGAAGGCCATTTCAGAAATAGAGTTCCAAAACTTCTTTGAAGGATGAACAAGCTACCGGCATCAGTGCATAGCTTCCCAAGTGAAGTACTTTAAAGGTGAACACAGTGATATTCAGCAATGGGGTATGTAGCACTTTTTCGAGTATGAGTTCATGAACTTATTTGTCTGACCTCATACACCATGAAGTAGTACTCACCATAAAAAAAAAAAAAAAAAAAAAAAAAATAGTGAGCTAATGTCTTTTGTAACAACCTGGGTGGAACTAGAGACCATTCTTCTAAGTGAAGTGTTGCAAGAATGGAAAACAAAAAACATGCATACTCATTATTATAATGGAACTAATTAATTAACACCCATGTGCACATTTGGTAGGAAAACTTAGCTGAAAGCAAGCACTTAGGAGGAAGAAGAAGGAGAGGAAAATTCACTTCTAATGGCTAAAATGCACACTATCCAAGTAATGGAGGGGGCCAGGGAAGAGGGAAATCCACTTGTAACAGGTAAAATGTACACTATTGGAGTAACGAGGACACTAATAACTTTGACTCAAACTGTACCAAAATAACTCATGTAGTAAAAGCATTTGTACCTTCATAACATTCCAAAATAACAAAAATAAAACAAATAAATAGACGAGACTGAAATTAAGTTAAAAAGTTCCAGTGCTCCCACACAACAACGAATGAACAGAGTATATGCCAAGCTTGGGCTTCTGGAATGGTCTACAATAACATCAGTAGGAAATGGGTACTAACCAAGACTGACCAGCAGGGATTGAGTTGGATAAACCTCAGCCATAATACTGCCAGCAATATCTTCAGAGTTTTTGGAGGCAAGCTACAGAATCAGAAGGTCATGATCAATTATTCAATAGTGAAAAGGCTGAAGTATAATCAGGTAACACCAACTTTCCACCAGTGGTGAGATGCCTTCCAGGTCTATGACTTAACCTTTTCAAGTAAGGAAGAAGCAACTATGCTCACCAGTGCAATGCTATTCACTCTGAACATGATGAATTCCCAAGAAGGAGGTTCGTCTAACCAGCATCAGGTGCAAAATGGTCCCTCTCCTGATGGGATGGCCGTCCAGAGGAGACAAATGATGGAGCAGTACCACCAGCAGCGAAGTCAGGAATCTCTAGAGAGAAGAACTCAGCCACAGGGCCCATCCTCCCATCAGGGAATCCCCCACCTGCAGCCAGCGTGCCCCTGTCATGTAGCAGGCTATACCCAGCCCATATCCTAGCTGCACCCAGCTGGAGACCAGGGGCCAACCATGCTGAGAGCTCCATGTCAGGGCTGGCCACTGCCCTAGCTGCACCCATGCTGAGGAGAGTCCAGTGTTGAGAGGATGCAACTGGATGTTCCAGTCTCATCAGGACCTCAAAGATCCAATGCTAACTGGGCAAGCAGTGGGTGTGGCAGAGGAGGCCTTATGGAGTAAATTAAAACTCCTGGCCAAAAAGCTAAAAGCAGCCTCTGAAAAAGATAGGCCAGTTGATAAAAAAGAGGATGAAAGCTAAATGGAAGATCTTAGCACATCCCATCTCAGGGAACCTGAGCATTTAGCCGGCCACATCCTTAGCGGCCCAGAGAGGAGAATGACTCAGTGGAGAAACCTGTGTCCTCGTCACTGTCCAGAACTCCATCTGTGGCAAAGAGACCTGAAGCTAAGAGCCTTCTTTAGTCACAGACTCATTCTAGGATGAAGGCTGCCAGGAGTAGACATGGCATGGCCCTGGATGCCTTCAGTTTGGACAGGATGAAACAAAGACCCTAGAAGAGGTGGTCAGAGAACTTCACAAAGTGAAGGAGGAGATCATGGACGCAACAGGCAGAGCTGAGTGGGGTCAGCACCATGTAAGCTGGTGGCACGTCAAGTCCAGCAGAGAAGGCCATCCAGCCCCAGGCCTCCAGCACACGCAGAGCTCATCTAGGAGCTTGGATGTACTTCGTTTAAAAGCTCTAAACCTGCGATAAAATGTTAAAATGAATAAACAAAAAAAAAAGTTTCTGTACATCAAGAGAAACAATCAGCTGAGTAAACAGACAACCTACAGAACAGTAGAAAATAATTCACAATCTATACATGCAACAAAGTACTCCAACAAATCAGAAAAACAGAATAAAACAAAACAAAACGAAACAAAACAACAAACACCCAAATAATTTCATTGAAAAGTGAGCAAAAGAGATGTGAAAAGAGTTTTTCCAAAGGAAGATAGACAAATGGCCAACAAACATATGATAAAAATATTCAACAGGACTAAGCATTAGGGAAATGCAAATTGAAAACACAATGAGATACCACCCTACCCTATCAGCATAACTATTAGTAAAAAATAAAAAAAGAAAAAAGAAAAAACAATAGAGGGTGGCACCTGTGTCTCAAAGAGTAGGGTGCCAGCCTCATATACCAGAGGTGTGGGGTTCAGACCTAGTCCCAGCCAAAAACTTCAAAAAAAGAAAACAACCCAAAAAACACAATAGATATTGTTTTGGATGTGGTGTCAAAGGAACTGTTATGTAATGTTGGTGGGAATGTAAATTATTATATAATATAACCTGTATGAAAACAATATAGGGATTCCTTAAAGAACTGATGTAGATCTACCATTTTATCCAGCTACTAAAAAGACATCCATACCCAAATGTTTATTGCAGCACAAATCACAGTTGAAAAGATGAGGAATCCACCTAGGTGACCATCAGTTTATGAGTGGATAAAGAAAACATGTTGTACAAACATAAAAAGAATGAAATAATGTAATTTGTTACAACTTGGATGGAACTGGAGAACATAATTCTTTTAATGAAACATCTGAGGAATAGAAAACAAACACCACATGTTCTCACTAGTAAGTGGGAGCTAAACAATGGGTACACATGACCACAATGTGGGGTACGCATGGCCACAATGTGGGGTACAGGACATTGGAGACTGAAGGGTGGAGGAAGTGAGGGTGATGAGAAATAAAAACGTATCTTTTGGGTGCAATGTACACTATTTTGGTATATTAAAGCCCTAATTTCAGTATTACACCATTCATCCATGTAAAACACTTGTACCCCCTTAATATTTTGAAATAAAAATTATGTTTTTCAATGAGCTATTTGAAATCAATGAGAATACATACAGCAGCCAAAAAAAAGCACATAAATAAATAGATAACTTGCAAAAGATAAAAGAATTAATGGTCAATGACCTTATGCAATTCTGCTTAGTTGTCAAAGGCACGCATATCAAAGACCTGAGGACAGAGTTCCGTGTGGCTGCGTTCCTCGTGTCTGCACATGCCTCATAGCCACCTGTGAAAATCACTGTATATGGATTTATTCAGGCCACACCTCAGCTATTCTGATAAGAATAGAAATAGTAATATCCTATCTGAAAAGCAAGATATTTTATTTTTGTATTTTACTTTTGAGGAGACATTTTTAGAGTAAGAAATATACCAAAACTATGAGGCCGGTAAGATAGATAGATCTTAGATTTAAACTAGGGCTCTGTATTCCTAGGACATTTATTAGACATCAGAATATAGATAGTACATTCTTTATATCTTCTGGGCATGAGCATGGGAAAGTACGACATTTATGACATGGTTTTCTTTCGTACAATCCATTCTACACAGTTGGATTTAGAGAAAGCAGTAGTAGATTTCCTTTTCTCTTTTTTTTTTTTCCAAAATTAAAAATATTTGTGATTCTGTCAACAAATTGTCTTTGTCCAGTTTTTTCTTTCCACAAGAAAGCTGGAGATTGTGCCTACTTCCAATATCTCTTACTGCTTTTCAAAGTTGATTTCATGCTCTGTTTTATAAATATTAAACAGTGTCACGGAGAAATGTGTGATGGATGAACCTGGTTCTGAACTCAGGGGGTGAATGTTGGTGACAAACCATGAAACTACAAGGAACGAAGCCACATGTTTGCAACTTGGGAGTCGGTTTGAAAGATTTCAGCTGAGGATTGGAATGTGCTCTGCACATGTTGATTGGTCCAGTAAATTCTAACCAAGCTTTGGGGAAATACTTTTAGTTATTTTTTCAAGTCTTCTCCTCTACATTATAAAGTCTATCTTGGATGTTAAATTGCAGGCTAAATTTTCTTCTCTATTTTTTGTCATGTTCAATCTTAACTGAATTGATAACAGACAGTAGCTATATTTTTCTTTTCTTCTTTTTTTTTTTTTTTTTTTTTTTTTATACAGATTCTAACTATGTTGCCCTTGGTAGAGTGCTGTAACATCACAGCTCACAGCAACCTCCAAAATCTTGGACTTAAGAGATTCTCTTGCCTCAGCCTCCCAAATAGCGGGGACTACAGGTGCCTGCCACAACACCTGGTTATTTTTGGTTGCAGTTGTCATTGTTGTTTAGGTGGCCAGGGCCAAGCTCGAATCCGCCAGCCTCGGTGTATGTGGCACTGTAACCACTGTACTATGGGTGCCCTATTTTTCTTTTTAAAGTCACCTATGAACTACTGTTACTATTGCCACAAACTCTGAGGTGATCTGGGCTCTAGAATTAACTATTGAAAGTGAAAAAAGTGCAGAGTACAGAGAGGCTTGTTGAAACATATCACTGTGATGTAATGTGCAAAATATAGATTGGGGAAAATACTACATATCTAACATGTCTACAGAAAATAGTTTCTTTCTTTCTCTCTCTTTTCCTCCCTCCCTCCCTTCCTCTTCCCCCTTTCTCTCTCTCTCTATTTCCTTCCTTCCTTCCTTCCTTCCTTCCTTCCTTCCTTCCTTCCTTCCTTCCTTCCTTCCTTTTTCTTTCTTTCTTTCTTTTGACGGAGTCATCCTCTGTCACCTGAGCTAGAGTGCCCTGGCCTCAGACTAGCCTACAAGCTCAAACTCCTAGGCTTAAGCCATTCTCCTGCCTCAGCCACCCAAGTAGCTGGGATTCTACGTGGGTATTTCCATTTTCCTAGTTTTTCTATTTTTAGGAGAAAGACCAGGTCTCACTGTGTTTTGGCTGGTCTTGAAGTCCTAACCTCAAGTGATTTTCAGCCTCAGTCTCCCAGAGTGCTAGGGTTACAGGCATGAGCCACTATGTCTGCCAGGTAGTAGTTTTTTTGGACAAATTTTGAAAAAATATTATGGAAGGGAAACTCACATACTAAGATATGTATTAATTGTCTTGGTACCTGTAGCACAGTGGTTACAGTGCCAGCCACATACACCGAGGCTGGCGGATTTGAACCCAGTCTGGGCCAGCTAAACAACAATGACAACTTCAACAAAAATAGCTGGGTATTGTGGCAGGTTCCTGTAGTCTCAGCTACTTAGGAGGCTGAGGCAAGAGAATTGCTTAAGCCCAGGAGTTTGAGGTTGTTGTAAGGTTGTTGTCAGCACTCTACTGAGGGCAACATAATGAGACTGTCTCAAAAAAAAAAAAAAATATATATATATATATATGTGTGTGTGTGTGTATTAACCAATTGCTATGTATAGACCTTATTTAGACTCTAATTGCAGCAAAGAATCAGAAGTGGACTAATAGGAAAATGTGAACACTAACTGTACATTTTATGGCATCAAAGGAGTATTTCATATTTTAGGTACTGTGTGCATTACCATAATTGTGATTATAGTAAAAGTGACTCTATCCTTGGGAGATTCATAATATGTATTTATGAAAGAAATGATGGGACATAAAAAAATTCTGAGATTTACATTATAATATTCAAGGGAGTGTAAGTAAAAGATAGTGTAAATGAACCAATGCACATGGTGAGTTGATAGGAATGAAAATTGATCAGACTTCACTTTCCTTTTGTGTATGTTTGAAAATTTCCTTATACTTAAAAGAATCAGTCAGAAAATTAGCCATTTAACTTTTTTAAAATTTATTTTGTGTTTTTAGTTCTCTTTTCTTGATCTACATGTTCTACTTTTAAATGTTTTAAAATATGCCTACTGTGACTTTGAGCAAATAATAGCTCTGTGCTTCCATTTCCTCATTTATAACATGGAGATAATAATAGGATTTTATTAAAGTGTAGCTACAACTACTAAAGGATATGGAACATACAGGCTGCTCAAAATAGTAATGCCAGCTATTATTTTTAATATTACATTGCATTACTTGGTTGTCTGATCCTATAACTCTGAGGGCAGATTTTCGCCAGTTTTTCTTTGTAGATTCTATAATGTCATTTTGAATGACAAGTAAAATAAAGTCAGGGTTATTCATTATAGTAAACAGATGTCCTAGAAGCGATCATAAAAATGCTTACATATATGAAAGAATATTAAAAGGAAGAAGGTAGTTGTGGTAATTTTATGTGCCTATTTGGTTGGGTTAAGGAATACCTTGACGGCTGGTAAAACATTATATTTGGGTATGTCTGTGAGAGTGTTTCTTGAAGACATTAGCATTTGAATCTGTAAACTGAGTAAAGCAGATTGTCCTCACCAATGTGGTGGGCATCATCCAATCCACTGAGGGCCCAAACAAGAAGGTGGAGAAAGGGTGAATTTTTGCTCCCTGAGCTGGTACATTCATCTGCTGCCCTTGGACATTCATGTTCCTCGTTCTTGGGCCTTTGGACTCAAGATTAAATTGCATCACCAGCTTTCATGGTGCCCTAGCTTATTGTGGGACTTGTTGAGGGTTGGGGGTCCCAATTCCCTGAACCCAGTTGACGTAGTTTGATTACTTGGTTGAACTGGAAAGGTCTCCCAAGGCAGAGTGGGAACCTGGAGGTGGAAAGCAAAAGTTGGTAGAAACCAAAAGGAAAATTGGAGCAGGATAGGCAATGTGAATAGAAAGCAAAAGTAGACTGCAGACATTTCAGTATAACGAAGAAAATTTTTATTTAAGAACAAAGGGAAATCCACATTGTATACCAAACCATCACATTGTACCTCATAAATGTACACAGTTATGATTTAAATCAAAAATTAAAAAAAAAAAAACTTAAAAAAAAATGATTTGATCATATTATAAAAAAGAACAAAGAGAGGGTGGTGCCTGTGGCTCAAAGGAGTAGGGCGCCAGCCCCATATGCCAGAGGTGGTGGGTTCAAACCCAGACCCGGGCCAAAAATTGCAAAAAAATAAAAATAAATAAATAAAAATAAATAAATAAATAAATAAAGACAAAGAAAGCTTAGAGCACTTTTCATTCTCTTATGAATGAGAAGAGGTGAGAAAGATGGAGATGCAAACACACTGCAGAGGTATGAACACCCTCTTTCTCTGTCTGAAATTGGTTGCAAGTCTTTCATTGGCTGCTCTGTGCCTCCAGGCATTATTGTCCTTTTCAATTGGTCATTGATTATGGTCCTTTTTTATTGGTTGTTGGTTACCTAGGTTACTGTATACCTACATTCTTTCCCCTTTTTTTGGCAAGAGTTGCTGAGTGGTGAATGTTCCTAAGGGCCCTGCAGACTTTCTTGTTCAGTAGGTCAGGTTTTCCTCCAATCCCCTTTAAAACCATTTCTCTTGTCCCTTTTTAGGAGTTAGCCTCTATAAGCACGTGGACCACCTTCTACCAATTAATATTATCTATCTCTCCGCCCCTCCCCCACCTTCTCTTTCCACACATACATACACACGTATGCATTCTATTGGCTCTGGAGAACTCTATTCCTGCTCTTCTCTACCCCTCTTGAAAATGGAATGATGATTAGCACCAGGATATTCCACATATGTGATTGTTAGCTATTGGAACAAATAACAGATTGTATTAACACAAAAACACATTGTACCCCACATATGCATAAATGTATTCATGATCTATGTGTATATGAATTA
The DNA here is from genome assembly GCA_963574355.1 of Loris lydekkerianus. NCBI lineage: Eukaryota > Metazoa > Chordata > Mammalia > Primates > Lorisidae > Loris > Loris lydekkerianus. The sequence goes on along the minus strand of CAUYPK010043204.1, from coordinate 5,260 downwards.
ATAAATAAAAAAGAAAGAAACGAGATAGGAGGTAACACACCATGCCAAAAATATGCTCTTTGTTTGTGTGTGTGTCTCGCCCCTGCCCCCACTCTTATCACACACACACTGTTTGTAACAATGCCCTGAGACTCAGTCTAATCTGATTAAATCATGCTCTTCTGTAGGGGGAATCTTTGAGGCCCATATTTCAGATTTGTTCAGACTCCAGTAAGGCTTTCATAGATGTCTCTTTCTTGAGCTAGTTTATGGTTTAGCTTCTTGCTGTCATGGTGCTATCACCCTCCTCGTATTTGCTTACTACCAAAACCTCCATTATTTTTACAGGTATGCTTAGCCTTACACTTCCCTACACTGATTTACAAGTAGTCATTTAATGTGGGGAGAGTGTCAGAGTTGTCTATTCTTACTATCTTCTTCTCCTTCAGGTTTAAATATTTTTACCCCTATTCTACATCTAAAGGCAAAAACAGCGGCCCCCTTCTCCCACTGTAACACCTGCTTCATGAACAGGGCACTGAGTGGGGGTGATAACTTCTGTTTTCTCTTGGTTTATCTCTCCCAACGTAGAATCTCCTTTCTGTAAATAAACTTGGACAAGGATGATCCAAATCCATTTTGTTCAGTATGCTGCACTTGCACTAGAGTCTCCACTTTATGAAAGGGAGCTAAGTTGACGAAGGGAGGTCCAGAATTCTCAGAAATACTTTTCTGGAAAAGCTATATTGCAAAACAGCTGAGAAAAGAGAGAAATGCTGGTATCTTGCGTGTCTCAAAGATATAATGTAGTCTTTATTTAACCCATAGAGGGGGAGAGGGAATGCTGTACTCTTACTGCACATGGGGTAGAACCTTCATAACACTGAGCTATTAGGAGGGAAAGATGGGTGGGTCATGGTTCAAATAACACCAACTCTTTCCCTTCCTATCAAAAGTTAGTAGATTCTCTTGAATAAATATTTCTTCATTTGCTATATGCTCTTATGATTTTAAATTGTTCTACTGAAAAAAAAAAAAAATGTTCACCAGTAATAATGTTTCATTGTGAAGAGTATCCTTGAAGATTTTTCATGTCATTTTAGAATTCATCTCTCTCTTTTATCACTTTGTCTCATTGCATAATCACCTCTACCTATATTGGTATTTGCATAGTCAGTTATTCTAGTATATATACTATTGTGTTCTATTCTTATGTAATTTTTCCAGCTTGCTTATTTATATTGATAGATACAGGGACCAGATTATTCGTTAAAACTCATGTCTTGTGTTTTGGCTATATAACTAGGCACCTAAACATAGTAAGCCCTTTTAGAATGACATTTCATTTTATCCTCTAAAGGATTATGAATTAGAAAGTATGATCTTGATTCTACATAGAAGAAATGTAGGTGAGAGGGATTAAGCAGCTTCTCAGAATTGAAGCCAGATTTATCTGTCATCAGAGTAAATAACTATTCTTCTCTATTGCCTGAAAAACCATGATCTGATTGTAAGCAAATAGAGTATTTTTTCTTTAGTTCAAAATTTATGAGCTAAACATAGCTATCTTCAGTGACACCAAGAAATGCTGTAGGGAATACTGGGAAAACTTTGCACATGCCTGAGCATTTCTCTCTCTCTCTCTCTCTCTCTCTCTCTCTCATAATAGCCCCCTATTCATGACATATTCCCTTTCTCCTTTGCTAAAAAATTTCTCTTTAGTTTCTCCCAGACACCAATTTTTAAATAGGTAATACATTTCAACAAATGGCCATATAGTACTTTAAAAGTGACATAACTTGAGATTCTTATATAAGCATTATTCTATTTCTGAGTGCCAGTAATTTAAAGACTTATCCTATTGAACTTTGAAAAAAATTATCTTTGTTACATTTGACGACACAGGGTCTTACTACGAGTAACTTGTCTAAAGGTTTAGAATTATATAGCCAGCTGTCGGCTCAGTTCAAAGACTAATGCTCACCTAAGATGTTTTAGTGTCTACCAAAGATTGATGACAGATATTAAAACAAGATACACAGAAATTACATCAGATATCAAAATCATCTTAAACAATTTAAGTGTAATCTTGGTCTAATACTTTAACATTTATTTTTAGGCTGAGAATAAAGGCAATGATGTTACAATTTTTTTTTTTTTCTGTTTTTAGAAAAGTCTACAGCAATACACTGTTCTCTAGGATGTCACCTCAGAGCCCAGTTGATCTTTAAAAATTTTCAGAATCGAGAAAGAAAAAAAAAAAAACCTTAACAGAAAAACAGTGATGTATTTATAGGCTCTGTTCAAAAGAGAATTTAGCTAATCAAATACTTCACAGATATGGCAACAAAGACCACCAGTTCTCAAAAGCCATGTTCTTTCCCCCCTTAAATGATCAGTGTTTGTCTATGACAATAAAAAATAGCATGGAATAATTTCTAGCAGTGTTTTACAAAGGATTGAAACTATCTAGACACACCTATTGTTCCCTTTAGAATAGGGAACAGTGTGAGCAAAGGGCTGAACTGTAGGCCCTAGCCAAAACGTGATGGGATTTAGTTGGTACAGATGAAGGATGCAGGTAGTTTATTTAATTAACAACCAATTTGGTTGCTAAGTTAATCTTTTCCTTATTGGCAAGAAATTATCATAGAATTGAATACAGATTTCATATATGTCAAGAAAACAAATGGCATATCTGTCTTGGAAGAAATCAAGAAATAAGGAATATAAACAGTGAAAGAACATGTAAGGCTAATTCCTCTTGTGTAACATGGCAGATTAATTAAGTGATCGTGTAAACCTGTAAGAAGATGCCCTGACATTACTGACTTTCATTGGAGACAAGAAGTTGAAATGTGATGGGACTTCTCAAGCACTGTGGTCAGGCATATCTTTTCAGAGCCTATGAGAAAAAGTCAAAGTGTCACTTGATATAGAAAGAAACCAAAGTTTGGTTAAGAGATGATTTTTAGGTGACAAGAGGAGAATATAATGTCTAAGGTACCAGCATATGTTCATACTTCATGCTTCTTTCCATTTTCTTTAAATGACATCTTTTCCTAAGCATTACGTATGCAGTAAAATATTTAAGCTACTAACAAGAAGTTATGTTTCCTAGAGCAAAAGGCAGCAAGAAGGGAATTATTTATTATTGCTCATGTTTGCAGCGGTCCACGGCCAGTATAAAACCCTACTTGGGAGAGACTCAGACTCAAGTTGGCAGCTCCCAGTCCTGTAGGGACAGTGCTCAGGAGAAAAATGATCAGTGTCTGTGGAGTTAGTCCTGCATTTCCACACATGTTAAGTGACAATAAACACCCAAATCCTCTTTCAAAAAGAACATCTTTCCCCTGCTATTCTCTAGAAGAAAGGAGATAGATAACAAGAGCCTGTTCTTTTAAATACAATACCCATTTTCAGAAAGGCAGTGTGTCTCAAATCAAAGCTATGGCAAGTATTAAGCTCATCTGCCTCAAAAGCACAAGCACAGCTGTTTCCCTGGGGTGCATTGTCAGACTTTTTGATTTTCCGAGAACCAGCAGAGCTAAAATACATGTAACCCTTTTTCTAACAGCTTCTCTCAGTGTCCAAGCCCTCTGCACAGTCCCTCTCTCCCGCCAGGCAATTAGAACTGTCCTGAGCTTCTCAAAGCAAGATACAGATTGTCTTACCTTGATGTCCTGATTGCACAAGGCTCAAAGGGAAATTCTTCCAAAGGGGTTTAAATGAAGCAATCTCCTGCAAAGTCATGGTTCAAGTTAAAATCCAGCCTCCCGTGGGGATGACTAGAGGAAGAAAGCCCGATAGAGACAATGACAAAATGACAGAGTCAATTCAACCAGCATTTCTGCTGTTGACTACTAATAATAGCTGGCTATATTTCCAGCACTGTTCTCTACACTTTCCGTACCTTATTTCATTTAATCTTTATAATCAACAGTGAAGAAGGCGTGTGTTGGACTCTAAAGATAAAGCATGCAAGGTTCCTCTCAGTTCTTTTTCCAATGCTCCCCTTAATCATTCCCTAAAAATGAATCGAGATCAGGGCCAAGTTACCTACCCTCAAAAATGAGGTATCTAGTTATGGATTAGTCAGATGTCAAGCTTCATACTGGGCCTGAGTCCTAAAGTATAAAGATTTGCACACAACACAGAGCTCTGGAAATGCTCTTTGCTACTTTTCTTTAGTAACCAGACTTTGAGCCATGGCCTGAGCTGGCTCCACGCCAAGCTTTGGGACAAATGATCTTATCCCTCTCATTCCTTTTTCCTTGTCATCAGGAGGTATAATTTTACTTTTATTTATTCACCATTAAATGCTGAGTTGAGATGAAATTCAGACTTTGGGGTAGATATAAATGGAATAGAACTGATCTGCTTTGGTTTGAGGTCAGAAAGGGAGAAAAACTCCCTACAAAATTTTCCAGCCTGTATCACAAGGTTCTGCACTAGAGTTCATGTTCAGAAAAACCCAGCTAGCTTCGTCTAGCTTCAAGTATTGGTGGGCAGAGGTGATTGTGTTAAGGCAGGGCTGAGGCTTGAGGACCTGGTCAAATATCATAATGCCATGTTAATTGCCTGGCAGCTCACTCAGCCTCCACTGCAATTTAACACATAAGGAAACTCCACAGCAGGGAGTTTAAATAATTTGCTGGACCTCATAGAGTGCTAATACCTGGCAGAGGCAGGCTTTGAACCAAGGGTCATCTGACTGCAAAGTCTTTACTCTTAAAAAAATACCCTAAAGTGATTTTTAAAAATAAAATAGCAATCCAAACTATATGCAAACACCAAAGTGCATGGGACAGTGGACGCTATTAGGAGCAATGAAGTGAAGCAGCCATGGCAGTGGACAGTGAATCTTCATTAAGGAGCTACGGATCGGTAATGAAGCCTGAACACTGACCAACAGGGAACTTGGAGGAGAAAGGCCAGCCCCGTTCAACCCAGCTCTCCTCACTGGGCCATTTGCAGTCTGAGACATTTATGTTAGTGCCCAGTGAAGGCTCCCAAAAAATAAGCCTGAAGGTGGCCAGAGTGGAGAGTCACCGAGAGTCACACTCCGCATTCCTGTGGGCCGCCCTTCCCTCTCTAACTCCTGGTATGACCCTACCCAGGCCCAACTCGTAGGGAGAGCTCAATCTTTCCTTTCCTTTCCTTTCCTTTCCTTTCCTTTCCTTTCCTTTCCTTTCCTTTCCTTTCCTTTCCTTTCCTTTCCTTTCCTTTCCTTTCCTTTCCTTTCCTTTCCTTTCCTTTCCTTTCCTTTCCTTTCCTTTCC